>OY755182.1:10929180-11240778 GCA_963576735.1 Bedellia somnulentella
GTTTAAGCATTAGCCGGATTGAATACGGCTGATTATACAATCCGACTGCGACATATATATAACGTCATAGACTTATTATTAGATGTTTTGCGACATCCCATCGAACAATTTCGCAGTTTTGTGTACAAGCACATACTTCCCACTTTGCGGAGTCCGTTGCGCGCCACTCATACCCAAACATTCTCTTACTAAACTCATTTGCAATAGCTCAGCATGACCCTCCCGAATACGCCACCGTCATCAGTTATTACAGTTACCGACTACCAAGGACGGTAAGTGAAACACTGGATATCCACAAATCTATTCTATACTATAATAAGACTGTAACGAGGTCAAAACTGTACATTGAAGAAAAGAAAATAAAAACAGGTGGAATATGTTTTATTTTCGATACTGAAGCCAAATTGCTATTTTTGAGAAAAATGACTGTCTGTCTGTCTGTATGTCTGTCTGTATGTCCGTTCATCACGTCAATTCTACCGGACCGATCTTGATCAAATTTGGCATGAATGTAGGTTATACACCTGGCCAACATATAGGATACAATTTATCCCGGATTTCGCAAGGGTTCCCCCAGGAGCATAAAAAAATATAACTTTTATATGGTTCCCCATATTTACACGATTAATTTTTCATCGACCGACTTTATCGGACTCTTCATTAATAGTCTTTTTGAAAAAAATAAGGGTTTCATCCATTTTCATCAAAATAATTGTCCATTCAATTGTTTGTCAATAGTATGACTACTAGATATATCGGATATCACAAATTTGAGACTTACACAAATGACTGCGTGGCGTAGCGGTATACCGTTTGGTAAACACTACGTACGAAAGACCCAGGTTCGAATCCTGGGTGGTCAGAGTCTTTTTGCGTATTTTTTTTTGCTTTTGTGTTAGGTTAGAATAATAGGATGCACTAATCCTTCTTTTTCACATTCATCTATGCGAATACGAATACTTACGCATAAATTAATATTCTGTTTAAGCCTTAGAATGCATAGTTTGTAAATAAATATTAGTAAATATCTCAATGTTAATTCAGTAACGCCATCTGTTAACCGATGATTGCAATCTCTCACACATCACCAACAGTCAGTGTAGGGGGCAGCACCGGGTCGCCAAACTACTATCCATACTTACTCAAGATATTTTCATTTTTGAACATAGAAACTTGGTTACAAAATGGTTTGTTTCATGTTTCTTATGAACAATTAAAAAGGTTTTTTGGAACTCATCCTCTAAGAGATTGAAAAATATTATACAGATTTTTGATCTATAAATACAATGTATCTAGAAATTTGAATCTTGATGCGATTGACTGATATAACAACTACAAAAAGGAATGTATGAAATTCATCTATCAATCAATCATGAGAATATACTAACGGCTATAAATCCCAAAAAAGGGTAGCCACAGCTCTAGAGACAGTGATTCTATATCCACTTTTGGAAGTTGAATGGGGTCCGTCCAACCGTCCAACTGCATCGCCCAATAATCACTTAAAACGTCTCAATGTTCTTTATATCTATTACAACGCCCACGGGAATATAAATACAAAAAAACAGAAGTTAGTGTAGTTAGATAGTGTTTTAGTATTTTGGATGTAAACTGGATGCAAAAAATGTAGTCCACGCGGACGTAGTCGCGGGCAAAAAGCTAGTATGATCTAAGGGCGTATATACGATTGCTAAAGAAAACTATATAAGGGAAAAAAAAGAAACTTTTACCAATCCTCAAACACACAAAGATTAAGGCAAAATCTTGCAAAACACTATCATGTCTCATCTTGCATAACCATGCAAGTTGAGACATGATAGGTTAGGATTCGAATAATATAAAAGTCAAGAAAACCGGTCAACAGGTAAACTCTACAACGTGGTATAGAATGAATCCCCAGACAAAGCACACTTACGCTGCAAGTAGTGTATAACCATGAGAGTGAGCGAGTAGGAAGACAGCGTCCGATGTCTCGCGTCGTTGATGTTGTGCGCGGCCGCCCATAGTTTTACCACCACCACCAGGGGACGGAGCCGCCAGTCCACTGGAATTTAACAAAGATATTTCTTATGTACATTTATATCCTCGTAACGCCCGTATAGAAATTGTTATGACTTGTAAGTTCTATCTAATGGAACAAAAAAATATATGTGCTGACCGCCCATTATTAAAATAATGATATCTTTAACAAGAACTATTCCTATGGCTTTATTTTTATTATTATTTTTATTATTAGTCACAGGATTTTGTTTCTCTAGTGATACAACGGGCGTTACGAGGACTCACATGTAGAATAGTAGCGCAGTAAACTCGTGTTCCTGATGCCAACAATGTTGTTGCAGTTAAGATCCACTTGCAGCCCGTGGCGGATGTCGGTTAACTTGAGAATAGGCACCTTCGCTTCAATCAGCTCTGCACCTGTCGTCAATACTAACATACCCCTGGTTAAACATTACTTTAGAAATATATGTTACTAACAAAATTATACTGCTGAGGAAGAATTGCCTATTGGTTTTTAATTAATTAAATACTATGTACAGTAAATGTCACTGAGGATTAAGGTAAATTATATACATACTCACAACTGTTAATCCCAAAAAGGGTAGCCAGAGCTTCAGGATCAGTCATTCCTTAGACACTTTCGAAGTTCAGTTGGGAAAAGACAGTAAAATAAACGTTGTTGGTCATGGGTCTCCAACCACATCTTCCAACAATCACTTAAAAAGGCTCAATACCCTTAAGTCGCCTTTTACAATCACCCATGGGAAGAAATAGGGTAGTGTTTTTCTAAACCGGCACTACACAGCACAATGATCAGAATATCAACAGAATGATCTATCTTCCTTTTGGTTTCTGAGTTTCTGCCTCCCTTTTGGTACTTCCTGTATAATATATATCAACGGGAAGAAATAGGGTAGCAAATAAAGCAATCTACTATTTTTAAGCTTTTTCTTGTTCCATATGCCATAAGCCGTTTGCTTATGAATTTCAAGCGATTTGACAATCGTAAATAAACTTTTGAATTCACATAAAAAATTAAGCCATAACATTTTATTGTTCATCGCCTGTCCAACAAAGTTGATACAGGGTTTTACTTCTTAGCTTACACAATAACACACACACTACTTTCCTACATTTACCTACCTACCTAATTTTGCAATTCGTGTACAAATACATACTTACTAGGATCAAAACCCTTGATGAAGCTGAGTATAAAGCTGAGATGGTCGATGGCGTGCGAGCGCGGGTCCGTGTACGAGTCCGTCGGCTTCACGTACAAACAGAGGTCCATGTCGGACGAGTCCAGTCCGAACCCGGACATCGTGGACCCCACCACGTATAACCCGTATTGGGGAAACATGTTCTGTAATGGAAATAGTTTTATCATTGCATTGGGATAGTTTGCAAGTGATTTTAATTTATTTGCATGTGTTGCAACTTTAATGTTTGTTAAAAAATATTCGCAATCGCTGCTTTACTCAAAAAAATATTGGATCCATGAGGTTTTCTAGCACCAAGCAATAGCGGTCTTCGGTGCATCTTTGAAAAACTAACTACACAACCTTATAAGAATTCTTGTGGCTAAAACCATTATTGAGACCCCTTCATCCTTTCTTTTTACGATAGCCCATAACATAATTTGTAATTATGATATGGGTCATTTTAAGTGTTAACTGTTATGATTTAATGTAAGAAAATATTTTAAATTTAAGAACTTACTTTAATTGATATGAATAGATATTTCCACAGATTCATCTTTTTTCTAAATGTCTCTTCAGTCTGTTGAGACTTCATGAACTTGTCCCAAATTTCTTGTGATAAGGTATCCCATTTTGATCCTAACAATAAGAAAAATATTTAATAAATTTGTCAAACATTCAATAAATAAATAAAAATAAAAAAAATAAAAATGCTTTATTTACGAAAACAAGAGTTTTAACAAGATCTTATTTAAAATTATGTCCTGAGCTTGTTCTGCCATTAAGCATGTAAATATTCATGTCCTAATAGTCCTATCTAGTCAATCCAAAAATTCATACTATATTACAATATCAATGTTCTTTAAAATGTCAAAAAAAGAAAAAATAATAATTACAATACAATTAAAATAAAAACACACACAATAAGAAATTAAAATTAAGGAAATAATTACACATTAAAAATATATCATGTCAATAGGTCATGTCAAATATAATTTTTAAATGTCACATATGTTGAAAAAATCATTCACATTATAAAAGCAATTTGTAACAAGATAATTAAACAGTTTTGTTTTGAATTTAATTAGATTCATCTGTTTCAAATCGTCACTTATGGCATTATACAGTTTAACGGCCATATCATAGGAATTCCTGCGACATATAGTCAAGCATTTTACTGCAGAGTATTTGTACTGAATGTTATGATTGCCCCTCTGTGGTCTGATTTTTGGCGGTGTTAATTCGAACAATGACGGGTTTTTGTAAACAAACAATAAAAGTTCGTATATATATAAAGAAGGGAGAGGAAGTATTCGTAGTTTCTTGAAAAGAGGAATACAACTGTCCAAATAGCCAGCGGAACATAGTATCCTCATACTTTTTTTTTGGAATTTGAATGCTCTATCCGCGTCAACCGAATTACCCCATGAAATTATTCCATATCGTAGAACCGATGCAACATACCCATGATAGCATGTAAGAGCCGCCTGATCTGATACCACGTATTTGATCCTGTACAAAACGTATAGGTACTTATCTAATTTAATGCATAGATTATCTATATGTACTTTCCAATCACAAAAGCAATCCAAATTAAAACCCAAAAATTTTGTTGATGAAACTTCTCTAATAAGATAGTTTCCAATTTTAACGTTTAATTTTAATGTCGATCTTTTATGTGTTCTAAATTTGAATAAATTCGGTTTTTGAATTATTCAGGGTCAGATTGTTATTAATAGCCAGCAATTCATGTCATTTAGGGTTTTATTAATGTCATTTTCAAATGAATAAAGGTTACTACATTTAACAATTACCGTTGTATCGTCAGCATATAAAGTACATTTGTGTTTTGTCGCTTCCGGTAGATCATTAATATATATAAGAAATAGTAGGGGCCCCAGAATGCTACCCTAAGGCACACCATGTTTAACAATTTTATACTCGGAACTATGAGTATTTAGATGATGAGCATTTATTTTCGAGATTTCTACGCATTGTTGTCTATTTGTCAGATATGTCTCAATCCATTTATACGCAGGTCCTCGGATCCCAAGTCTCTCAAGCTTTTTCAATAGTCTTGGGTGAAAAACAAAATCGAAGGCTTTGGTCATATCTAATGACAACCCTACTACCGGAGTTTTAGTGTTTAGGCAATCGGTAATATTTTTTATTAGGCCAAAACATGCCAGTGTTGTAGAAGATCCTTTTCGAAACCAAATTGGTTTGGTACTAAAGTACAATGTTTGTTTAAAAATGCATAATTTTTTTTGTACATAACCTTCTCTAAAACTTTTGAAAGAATCGGAATAAGAGAGATAGGTCTATAGTTTTTTAAACATTTTCTATCGCCGGATTTGTGTAATGGCTTAATAACTGATAGTTTTAAACGTTCCGGAAAGGTACCCTTCGATTAATGATAAGTTGATAATATGACAAAGAGGTATAGAAATCTGTACAGCGCATTTTTTCAGTATGAACGTTGGGATATTATCGGAACCCGTTGCTGCAGTATTTTTCAAATTTTTTTATAATTTTACAGATTTCAAGTGAATCGGTTGGCATTAAATAAATAGAAGTAATGTTTCTCGAAATGTCAACAGGATTTTTAATATGTCATCACTGGGAGTCGTCAAATTGGTAAAAAAATCATTAAATGCGTTGGAAATGTCAAGAGGATCTGTTAATAATTTATTGTCAATAATAATTTCATTTATGTCAGCTTTTTGAACTTCTTGGTCAAAATTGTTTTTAATTACCGACCAAGATGCTTTGCTCAAGTTTTTTGCTTGATTTAGGTATTTCATGTTGTTCATCCTTTGCGAAGTTCCTATTACCTTTTTTAATGTTTTGGAATATCTTTTCATAACTAAAAGGTTCTGCTTTTTATTAGACGGATCCATTAGATATTTCAGGTACAGCTGTCTTTTGCGAATACAACATCTCTTCACACCTCTTGAAAGCCATTTATTTTTTATTTGTTTTGGTATCATTGTATTATTATTTTTAACGGAAAGCATAAATTAAAAGATAGTACTAATAAGTCATGAAACTCATTAAATGCTTCATTTGTTGTATTTTTATTTAGAACATCGTTAAAACTCAATGCAGAAATAGATTCTAGAAATTTATTTGTATTTTCTACAGAAAAGTCTCTAACTTTTTTAAAGACCCATTTTGGTTTGGTAGGTAATCTAGTGTCACTATTAATACTAAATGATAATGTTTGTCCCGTTTCGTGATCCGACAATGCTAGCAAATGGATGTTTGCGTCAATTTCAGTTAAATTACTTACAATTAAGTCGATGGATGTCTTTTTTCTCGTAGGTTTGTTAATATGAATATTTAAATTAAAGTTATTTAGAATGGATACTAATTCTTTGCAAATGCTGCTGTTTTTTAAAAAATCAATATACCAATCACCGCAAATAATTAAGTTGTTCTCTTTTTTTGTTTTATTAAAATTTAATAAAATTTTCGTTAGCTTTTCAAAAAATTCAGTAACATTTGAGTTAGGAGTGCGATATATACAAATCAGAAAAACATTATATGGTAGTATTTCGATTGCACAACATTCGAATTCCCTCTCTATGGCTTCCGTATTAATCCAATTTACTGGTTTTGATTCTAAATTTTTATCTAATAAAATACATGTGCCACCACGTTTTTCTTAGATAATAAATATATAGTAATACGAGGGCTGCTATTTATGTATCCGGAATAAAAAAAAGAAACAAACAGATATCAATTAATATGGTTTTATTGCTTCTCAAAATATTCGCCGCTCAGATCTATACACTTTTGCATGCGTTGAAACCAATTTTCATAGCACTTTTTCCACTCAGACTGAGGTATCTCCAAAACGTGCATTTTGAACGCATCGACTGCCTCTTCGCGGCTCGAAAAACGTTGACCACGTAATTTTTTCTTCACATTTGGAAATAAATAAAAATCATTGGGTGCCAAATCAGGGCTGTACGGCGGATGACCTGTCAATTCGATCTTTTGAGCTTCTAAAAACTGAGTTGTGACGGCCGACCTGTGACAGCTAGCATTGTCGTGATGCAGAATGATTCTACGTTGTCGGTTAGTCTTTCTTATTTGTTCAAAGACTTCCGGCAAACAAATGGTCGTATACCACTCCGAATTAACAGTTTTACGATTCTCTAAAGGCACTGTAGCTACATGGCCATTTATACCAAAAAAACAAGCGACCATTTGCTTCAATGTGCTTTTTGCACGAATAACTTTTGTTGGGTTCGGCTCATCTTGGAACACCCACACCGTGGACTGCTGCTTAGTTTCGGGGTCGTAAGCGTAGATCCAAGATTCGTCACCTGTGTAGATATTATAAACAGCTTTTGACGCACCACGGTTGTATTTTTTTAACATTTCTTTGCACCAATCGACACGAGCCTGTTTTTGATCAATACTCAAGTTGTGCGGAATCCAACGGGAGCAAATTTTTTTTACAGCTAAATGTTCATGAAGTATCTTATGTATGCTCGTCATACTAATGCCCAGAGATGCCTCTATCTCACGATATGTAACATGACGATCTTGAGTTATTAGTTCCCGGACAGCATCGATGTTTTGAGGTACAACGACCGTTTTAGGGCGACCTTCTTTAATTTCATCAGTAAGCTTAGATCGTCCACGATTAAACTCGCTAAACCAGTGATACACAGTGGTCTTTGAGGGTGCTTCATCCCCAAAAGTCGAAGTAAGCTGATCGATGCACTGTTTTTGAGTTAGACCACGCCGAAAATCGTAAAAAATCATGGCACGAAAATGTTCACGAGTTAAATCCATGGTGGTGAAGACACGCAATTTTCAAAATGACGCTACGATGTGAAAACAATTGACAGTCACATAAAAATAAATGTATTCTAAAGCTAAAGAGTTCTATTTTTAAATGATGTAATTACTTTTTAAATTATTGTTCTGTAAGTGGCCAGTTCCGGATACATAAATAGCAGCCCTCGTATTATAAATAAATAAATAAGATAATTTATAATAATAACCCCGGATTAACATATTAGCCATATAACTGAAGTCATATATATCTATACACTTGCAGTGTGCCATTTCACCCATCTTTAATTTTATTTCAGGATCATCAAACCCACAGTAACAAAGCATCTCTATAAGTATTTTTGAATATTTTAACTATAAATTAAATACAAAAACTGCACACATTATTTAATCAAAAATCTCACCGTTGAGCAAATTGTCTGGTGTGAATTTAACTTGAAATGGATACGTGGCCTCCAGGTAGTGATCGGGGGCGATGCGTCGCGAGCGCGGCGGCTCACGTCGCGGCCGGGCCCGCCACTCGCGCGCGCCGATGTAGCTCGCACTGCCGCTGTGATCCAGGGTGGGCTCGCCTACAAATATAAAAACTGAATATGTATTTATCGTGGTTGTTAACGGTGAGAGAAAACGTCGGGAGGAAACCCACATGGCTACGTGTACGTGACTGTGTATTCGTAAAAAAGCGGCCAAGAGCGAGATGGACTCGCTAATGAAGGGTTCCGTAGCAGCACTAGCAAGTAATTTGATTTATGACGTTTAAAAATAGAACTACTGGCTAGATCTCATTCAAACCAATTTTCGTTAGTAGTTTGTATAGTAATACACATCATATATTTTTTTCAGTTTTATCATGCCCATATTTTAGAAGTTACGGGGGGGGGACACACATTTTACCACTTTGGAAAAGTCTCTCGCGCAAACTATTCAGTTTTGAAAAAAATGATATAAGAAACCTCAACATCATTTTCAAATACCTTTTGATAGATAGAACCACTGAAGAGCTCCTCTGTCAGAGAATTAAAAAAAAAATCATAAAGGACTACCTTCTTTCGCTGTCCTACGAAGATACAGAATCTCTTCTTTGAGTAATGTATTAGGTTAGAAACACACACACACACACACACACACACACATACATGAGTTTTCTTTCTTTTCATTCCTACATATACACTAAATTGTACACGCACTTCACGCGCACCTGTCCGACTTTTTAAGTAGCATTTAAGTAAAGCTCAATTGTTTTTCTTTTTATTAGATTAAATCATTTGTCATATTTGTATTTAGGAATTATTGTTCTTTTTTAAGTTTAGTTTATATTTAATAATTTGTTTGAGTTTACTTATTTCTTTTTTTTTTATAGTTTTTTAACCATTTTTCTTTGCTTTGTTCTTCGTTTAAATTGTTTAATTTAATATAAAGCAGATAAAATAGGAACCTTGCGATACAGGCCATGCCTAGTGCAAGGTTCAACGTAATGATTTTTTTGTAAAAATGAAAATGAAAAATAAAGCGATTTATTTATTTAGATACCCCACACGTATAGGTTTGATGAAAAAAAAAAATTTGAGTTTCAGTTCTATGTATGGGGAACCCTAAAAATTTTGGTTTTTTTTTTCAGATTTTATTTTAAAATCTTAATGCGGTTTACAGAATACATCTACGCACCAATTTTCAATAATGTAGTTCTTATAGTTTCGGAATAAACTGGCTGTGACATACGGACGGACGGACGGACAGACAGACAGACATGACGAATCTATAAGGGTCCCGTTTTTGCCATTTGGCTACGGAACCCTAAAAACCAACGTTACACCTTGAGTACACTTTACAAGCAAAACGAGTCTGAACACGAGCCAATAATGAAACGTGATATTCAGGAGTAAGTAAGTAAGTACCCCTGCCATCCCTTCGGCGATATACGGCGGGCGTGAAGTTTGAGTCTTGGGAAATTAGATCTAGAACAAATTAGTCCCGACGGCGACCGATCCCATACGACGATCTAGAAAAGCCCTTTGCGTGAAGTGGACTTCTCCCAATGTGTTTTATATTGCTTATAACACGCTTCAACTAGCGCCACACTCTAGATTAGGATGGTTACCGAGCTCTAAATTTCTTGGAATAATACATAGATAAAGTATGTCACAAAGGAAAGATGCAGCTTTTTAATGACGATAGCATTATAAATGGGATAAGCAACTTTAGAGTGCGCAAAATAATATCTCACGAGGCTTGAAGCATTACCATGTCAGTGGAAAAAGTGGTTTGAACTCAGGGGTAAATTTATTGTAAAATAAAATAACGATCATGATGTTTCGTTAAGTAGCTATGCTACGATTTTTTAAAATGTCTGCTAAACCCAATGGGACCTAATAGCTTGAGAATATTTACGTACCATAAAAAAGAATTTAACTTTACTCCCATTTTATTTTACTCTAAAAATAGTTCTTGTACGAAAGAAAGAAAAGAGAAAGAAAGAGAGACATTTATTTGCTGCACAGATGAGCAAGAGACACTATATACTACTCCTATATCTGTCAAAACCAAATTCAGTAAAATATACAAACAAAATTGAAAAGTTTGAATTTGTAGCATAAATAAAAGAATAAAAGCTCAATAAATGAAATACAATATATAACTTAAATGAAAAGTCCTTAATAAAAATAATTTTGCTTTTACAACTAATAATAAAGTTGTTTAAAAATCTAGTTGGTGTTGGTACCCTATATAATTTACACATAGAAGTTTTGAAGGATATTCGCTGGGTGCGCGACGGCAGCGCCAACTAGCGTTCACAATTATGGCGGACATTGAAATGTCAAATGGGCGGCTGTAAACTTAGATAAAAATAAAAGAAGAAGATGCGGCGTGAGCGTACAAATTGTCAACTAAATATGGGCCTTATCGGTTTATCACAACACCGCACTAGATCCATACGAACTGATACGAACACACACGACATGACGCAAAGATAAAGATAGAGCGATGGGCTCGTATAGTCTGTCTCTGTCACTTAAACATGTCAGATTTCAAGGATAAAATGGCCGAAATTAATAATATTTTGCTTGTAAATATATTTTTGGTGTATTTACGCATGAAACGTGATTCCCTGTGATTTGTTTTTACGCCTTAAATGATTTGTGCACTGAATAAAGGCACAGCCAGG
The DNA here is from genome assembly GCA_963576735.1 of Bedellia somnulentella. Lineage (NCBI taxonomy): Eukaryota > Metazoa > Arthropoda > Insecta > Lepidoptera > Bedelliidae > Bedellia > Bedellia somnulentella. The sequence continues at coordinate 10,940,356 of OY755182.1, forward strand.
CATTTTAAGCGCGAATTGTATGAAAATTTTAATTTCGATGTCAAAGATTATGTCAGCTCGTCGACTTGAAGTATCGTAGCGGACTAAACTCGACTGAAGCAAACCAAGTACATTGTACTCAGTTTAGTAGGACCACGCGCGGGCAGAGGTTGCCGCATCTTCTTCTTATTGTTTTTATCTAAGGCTGTAAACAAACAAATAATTTCAAGAAAGTATCGTAATCGATCATGTAAATCTATAGCGTCGATAATAACGCTGTTTTGTATTACCCGTCTAGAGTGACAATAAATTCACGGACTTTCTCATCGCTGACTTCACGAGAAGTAAGTACAGAAATAAATAAATGTATTCGAATAATACATTTTATAAATATTGCAGATGATAATTTATGTTATGACTGTATTGTTGTAAGTAATGAACAAATGAACTCTTTTTATGTATTTTCAGTTAAATATGGCCACATTAATTATAAAAACTGGATTCCAAGCAATAACACACGACATCACTTTCCAACTACAAACGACAATAAAAGGAAGAAAATTAGTTTTAGCTCAACATGTGCAAGATGGGAAAGAAATTAAATCTGAAAATAATAAACAGATTCTGCCAAAGCGTTCTTTTACTGGTAAAAACATAATAAATCTATAAAAATTATGAAGTTAGGTGAATACTGTTGTTGATTATTTGTTAAAGTATATTGTTCTGTTCTATTATTGTGTTCTTAAATAAAAGTAAATTGTGTTATATATTTTTGTTTTATTGAGTTCTGTAAATTTACTAATACACAACAAATATGCAAAAAAATATCACCTGTATGGCAAACAAGTTTTAGTAAAGTCACAGCCGTTGCATTATCGACATGAATACTAACCCAAGCGATAACGCTGTAAGTAGCATCTGTCTCATCTCTTGAAAATACCCTTTTATCACTTCGAAAAGGTGGCATAACAATTCCTATTTCTTTTCCACTTTCATTTAAATTTTCTTTATTTGTGGATTCCTTTGTCAGCCAAAACAATGTCTCCATTTTTGAAATACCTAATCAACTAATCCTGATTCAACTGTTATTTGAGCATAGCTTTTCCTTTCACTGGCCACTTTTGATATAAAGGAAATGAAGCCTCCGGGTGTAATACCTGTGAGCACCTTTGCAGTAAATCCTTTCTTGTAGCACCACACACGATAATTAACTGAAGATGGTATTTCTACTTAAATATCTGTACCATCAAGAATGGCTCTAGTGTTACTGTAATTTGGATGAAAGCAAGCCGGCATTTGCAAGCAAGGTTGCTCGATGAGCGAAAGTCTTTACAATAGTATTACATCCTTGGTGCTTGGTTTTTTTTTGCCAAACTTGATAATCTTCAAATTGCTTGATATTTCAGTTTGAACTTCAGAATCACATATATCTTTGCCACTATGTGCATAAATATTGCAGATGAATGTTTTTCCTTCATTTCCGACACGCGAAAATATATTAACTTGGCATTATCTGTAAATTTTAGTACTATGAATATTTTCCATCATTTCAATTACACTTGATTAGCCGCCGAATGTTCCTTTTTTTGCCACAGTGCGCGCTGTGATCGATTCGAGTTCCCCCACCCCCTACTTTGCACCCAGCGAATATTAATACCATTATTTCAACATTTAAATTATAATGCTTTTCGGTATGATTCTAAGAAAAATAATTCGTGATACATCTTGCTATTGCTAAAAAGATAGCTTTATTAATTTATTTTAATGGTTTATGCAGAATGTAACAAAAAGGGGGGAAGGGTGTGTAACAAACCAAGAGGAGGTTATTGGGGAGATTATTATGACCAACTTAATTAAAGCAATTCCCATCTCCTGTATGTGCAAAGCAGCTGAGCTAATCAAAATCAAGTAATGAATATTCATTTGAATTTTATATCTATACTAATATTATAAAGCTGAAGAGTTTGTTTGTTTGAACGCTAGGATCTCAGAAACTACCCAATCAAATTTAAAAATTCTTTTTGTGTTGGATAGTCCATTTATTGAGGAAGGTTTTAGGCTATATATCATCACGCTGCGACCAACAGGAGCAAACTATCAGCGAATAATGTTGCAAAAACGGGGATAATTATTCATACTAAGGCTTCCGTTGTGTGCGCTGCGTAAACGGTTTAAGTTACCCAAAAAAAATGTATTAAAGAATTATTTCTCTTTAAAACTTATGAAGTGAAAAAATTGTGAGGACGCTATGAAAAACACCTTTTTTCTCATCGCATGACAGAGACACTCAACAGGTCAGTTAAATATTTCAGTTTGACGACGTGAAAGTCTACACTTTTGACAGTACGAAGTCTGTGGGGTCAGCTAGTTATAATATAAGAATATTAGATAGATGCTAAGAAAATTTTCATAACCATATAGGAGTATCAGTTAATCATAGTATTTATTTCTTGATATGTATTGTGTGATTTTGTTAACAATAATAATAAAGGGTTTTTCAACAACTGAACAAACAAATTATTATGATTTTGAGTGTTGTGTTATTGTCTTCCCCCAAATAAGTTTCCAATGTTTTACATTACATTGACATTAAACTTTTTATATTCTTCAACATTATAATTTTTCATTAGGAATCAGTATCTGAATTGGCTTTGTAGGTTATTCACTGTAATGGAAGATTTGATTTGATCAACTTCAGCATGGTTCAAGATGATACTTCTGTAGTAAGATTTGTTTTCTATGTTTAGGTAATTCACTGAAACAGCAGTTTTTGATGTATATGTTATCTTGGAATATAAAAAAAAAATCTTATAAATTATGGAGAAAACAGAGTGATAAAACTTTTAATTAAATGTATTACTGTACCACACAGATATCTAATAAAAAACCTTAGATAAGTCACGCGCGCTCAAAAGTGGCACTTATAAAGGGGGCTAAATGGCTCACTTGACTTTAGTCGCACACACAGACATGTATTTGAATAGATGCCGCAAGTGCATGTACTTCGCGTGTAAAAACTGAGTAAAATTATCTTAGTTTATCGCCATTTGATTGAGTCCGCGCTCGAACGTTCTCGGTGACAGATGTCAAGCTAAATATAAAAAATGCCTAATTGTGCCGTATTGAGTTGCAAAAACTATCTAAATAAAGCGGGACTAATTAATAGAAAGATTTCCTTTCATCGGTAGGTCACTTTATTATTAGATTATGTGGTTTTTATTGCAAAATCAATTATTTCGTGTTCGTTGTGGTTTTACACTGAAAAACTTTTAAACGAGTGTGTATCGCTTAATTTATAATACATTGCCGCTTTTAGTTACAAAGCTATCTAGTATGGCTTGTCTAATAAAACACGCAATGAACATCAAAATGACCGATATTTTCACCTGTTAATCAGCTACATGGTACGGTAGCTATTGTCATATTTCTGTCATTTTAAGCAAAATGTGTTGTACCTACACAGATAGTTGTATTCGATTCTAATTCTAATCGATTTTGGGAACAGAGAAATGATAATATTCGCGATGGATGTTCCATGTATCTAAAATATTTTTATTACTACAATGTTTCTGTTAAATAATTAATTGGAATATTCTTGTTTTAACTTTGTTTTTATTTAATAAAAGAACAGTTTAATTTAAGTTCCAAGTTTTTCTCTAAGCTACATGTCTTAACGTGTGGTATGTCGGTCTTTATTTACTTCTTTCCTTCACTCAGTGTTGCCAATATAAATGTACATATATATACGAACACGCCTCCTTACATAAGTTCAAAGCTTCTTAAGTACTACAGTAATTATAATCAATTAGGGAACTATACTCCTTTAAATTTAGCATTTTTAAGTTAGTGAATTTAAAATTTCCCACAGGTTTTGTAAATATATCTGCAATTTTATTTTCTGACTCTATTTTGTATACTTCCCTGCTAAACATTTTAATTTACAAAATGATAGTGAACTTCAATGTGCTTAGAATTCTTTGTAAAGTTTCCATACTTAGAAATAGCTACAGCTGCTGAATTATCTTCATAGATTTTAACTGGTTTACAAACCTTAGTAAAGACATCATTCATTACAATCATTACACAAATGAGAAAATTTAATTCTGATACTGCTTCTGATAATTCTACATATTCAGCAAAATGTTGAAGAGTTTGTTACACTACTTTGTTTTTTTTTTTTTATTTCCATTATTGAACAAACGAAGAGTTCCGTACTATCATCTATAATAGAAAATAACATTTTTGTATGGGAGCCCCTTTGATATTTACTTTACTGTTATTAAATTATTTATTTTGAAAGGTGATATACAAGTAAATATACTCTGAAAATTTGAAGTATCTACTTATTAACGTTTTAAGATTGAGCAAAAAATTACGGAAAAAACAAGGGGCCCCCCTTAAAATCCTTTTTTTACTAGTATTTGTTGTTATAGCGGCAACAGAAATACGTCATTTGTGAAAATTTCAGCTTTCTGGTTATCACTGTTTATGAGATACAGCCTGGAGAAAAACAGACAACGAAAAAAAATACTTGATTATTTTTCCTTCTCTACAAATTATTTTATTTGTTTTTTTTCAAATCCGAATTAGTTCTGGGTTGTATTATATTTTGTCATAGCGCCTTCTACTGGATTTCCTTTTTGTAGATAAAATTTCTTCTCGGGGTTTTTTTAAATCATTTCGTAACTTTCCGAGAACAAATTATTAAAACTAGTTAATTAGGTAGGTTATCAATAAGGACAAGTTATTATAATAATAAAGGCTACTGAACTACTCACTGACTAACTGACTCATTAACTCACTGATTTAGATCGTTTTCTCCGAGAAGATGTAGTGGTGGAGGAAAATAATGTAGGAAGAGTTGCTCAGAATAAAAATGAGACCATGAGAAAATAGCGTTATTAAAAAACAGGTATAATTCTAGATTTATCATTCTTCTGTCAATTTATCATTCGTCTGTCGATGCACTCGAATATAATCGATTGAATCGTTTACGCGCTGACGGGGAGTTCCCATCACTAAATTGCTCATGTGACGTCACAGTTGGTGGAAAAATAATGGCACGCTTGGTTTCTATACAAGAAATGACACTTGCGTTATCTATTCAAATACAGATCTGTGGTCGCACACTAGCTGCCGTCGCGATCGTTCACTTGTTTTGGCGTGTTTGTTTCTCAAAATAATCGAGAATGCCGTCGAGTGTGATGAGATTTTGCACAAACTATAGTCGAAAAACTACTGAAAGTGACGGGATTACTTATCATAAGTAAGTATTATACATTTTCAACGTTTTAATTATAATTTATAATAAATTAGGTGTAAGGTGTCCTAAAATAGAAGAAGTATTGTGCGTGTCAAGCGGTCGTCTTAAGGTCATATTTCACGTCGGTGCAGAGAAAATATGTTTGTCTCTTTTTAGCGCTTGCTATGAAATGTGCTATCTCGCTGCTATCTCGCTTACATTTCAATTATATTTCTTGGTGTGTTGTTTGGATATATTTCTAGTGGTGTGCGTGCGTACAACTGCCGCAATCAGTGCCACTCGTAAGCGCGGGTTTCCTTGTATAAAACATATCTAGGTATTTAGTACATCTATGCTGTACCATCATTGAACTACTTTATAGGTTAAAATAATTAGTTTTGAAACCTTAATAATAAACAAGATACACAGTGACAATTATGCTTCATTTTATCCATTCTTCATTTGTCTAAGTAATATTTCACTCATTCAAGCACTTCAGTATTGCCTTTTTTTTTGGACAGGTAGTTTAATTTTTATGATACCCCAAACACTATATTTTTACCATTCTAGTGTTTTAAATCAATTTAAATACTATCAGGTAATATAAAAAACCAATTATGTTGAATGTTTCCTGTTAAATAGTCAAAGCTACCTATGTGTAAAACTAATAAATGTTCTAACAAGTTTATTCAATCACTTATTTCTGCCTTCAAACATTTATCCTAGAATATTTGTACTATCATATACCAATAAAGGTATGAAGGATAAAATAATAATGTACCTTTACTTATCTAATTTTATTTAACCCTCATCATTTTGGAAGATTACAAGCAAGAACCATACAGATAAATAATGCACTAACCAGAATCCTTTACAGTTTTGACATTTACTTAATAAGAATCTTCCAAGCCCCCTTTTTATAGTAAGTAAAGGCACATATACACAATTGTCCACGGTTGAGATGTAAATGGCAAGAAGGATTTGACACTGTTGAGAACTGTTTGCAGACATATTTACTACCACAATTGTTATGATAATAAAACAGTCTGAGTTTTATTATTTGGAATATAGACATAAAGTAAAAACTATATATTGTTACTTGACCACATACCTTTTTCACATGACATATTGGATCCAGAAGCGTTACTGGAGATACTAGAATCGTCAGATTCGTAACCAAAAGCAATATGATCTGAGCGAATTCGAGGATTGGAATATGACCGGCGAGGAGCTGACGAAGCAGCAAGTTCACCTTCGCGTGCCGTCAGCCCAACCACTGCTGTGCGCACTCCACCGTTCTGGTACATTATCATTCACTTTTTAATGCTGCCGCACTTATCTAAAACAAAACTTGTATTCACCACCAGTTTCCACCGGGTCACTTCCCTAACCAAAGATGTTTACAATACTTACCACTTAACACTAAGTGAAAACACTATGGCTACTCAACATACGCCTACACTACAGCGTCATTTTTTTAAGCAAATAAAATATATTATTAAAGGTTTGTACGACTTCGAAATTATTTTATTTGAGCCACCGTAATTCGAGACGATCTTTTAAAATCAAGGACACAGTTTTGAGCAAGAGAGAAATTATATCGTATCGTTTTATGACCGCTCTGTTCAACTAATAGGCAGAGGAAATTAAATTGAATTCCTAACGACGATACTTTATTAAAAATCTACCCACAAAGAGGTAAATTTAAATTAATTCCGAAAAAAATCTGCCATGGCGTTTCCTTCAACTACAAAAAGTACAACAACAGCGCCATCTATCTACATCTATGGGAAACAAATTCTATGAAAATGATCAGACAGATGACACGTGATTTTTTTTCACATGTTTTGAATTTGTGTTCCATTTTATGCCAATAATAAAATATTTTAAGGTTTTGCGTTTTGTCGTCTCTTTGTCTAAACCATGTCTAAACTTCACTGACACCACATGGATTTCAGTAGACGCAATCTGATTCACATGACATAGATAGTCTAGCTTGGGAAAATGAAAGAATATGTTTTTAGTAATTATGTGGTTAGGAACTGTCCCGCCGTGACTCCTCTCCTCATTAGAGCAACAGGACAAAGCATAAGTAAGTATTAAGCGGCCAGTACACAATGGCCGACGATGGGCCACGCTTCGCAATTGGCAATTGTTGGCCACGATCAATTGGTGTTTACACAATGGCCCATTGCTCATTACTGTCTGGCAATCCACTTGCGACGGACGTCGAAGTAATTATGGTTGCAGCTATTTATTTATTATTATGCATGTAATTTATTTTATTTATGGCGCTATTTATGTTATTTTTACGTCATATAGTGATTATCAATACATTTTGCAATAAAATATTCCAAAAAAAGTATAAGTATCTATGAGCGGTCGGTGACGAACTAAACAATGGCCCATTGTGGAAACACCACCGGCCATGCTACGCCACGATTCCTTTGAAGTGTGCCCGAAAAACCGACAACTTCGCCATTGCGCGCCATTGCGCGCCACGATCGGCAATTGTCCGCCATCATGCACCATTGCCCCCTGTACACAGTGGCGATGGCGAGCAGTGGGCCATCGTCCGCCATTGTGTACTGGCCGCTTTAGCATGTAGAGGCGGCTTAGAATGCATAGAGTAAAGTAATACACTGGATATAGAGGGCCAACTTGCTGGATTTTAATGTCACCTAGTTTATAATGCAAACTTATCGCCATCTCGAGGCATTCCACCCGAACTTCTGCTACAATTTAATCACCTATATATATCTATAAGTATATTGCGCCTTAATTTCGATGTACTGTCTGTCTGTATGGCTAAGAATATATAATATTAACAAAAAAAAACAAAACATGTCGAAGAAGTAGACACGAATCTGTGCCGTTTTCCGAAAGTTTCCTTATGACCACGGCCTTATGACTCCTCTAGTTTGTTCTTGACCTTAGGGTAGATTTGGGGTAGATTGATAATGACAGTATTATTTGTTTGTATCCTTGTTTCATTTTAGAACAGGGTAAGATATAAACTATGCAGCCTATATAGTGTTGAGTGAGTCATAAATCCTAGATGTTTGCATATAAACCAAAACTGACTCAAGGAAGGTAATCTTTGTCGTATGCATAAAAATGGGCACTAAAAAGAGTCCGGTACACTTTTCGACGCTACTTAAAATTATCATTATGTTCTATTTATTTTATAATGAGTGCACATTTTCTTTATATTTTCATATTGGATGTAAACGAAGCTAGAGAGGTTTGTCAGGATCGTACGAAGTGGCGATCGATAGTCTCTGCCTACCCCAATGGGAATTAATGGCGTGAGTATATGTATGTATGTACATTTTCTTTCTTTATATGTATGTATCTTCTGAATGCAAAGCAAGTACGTATAATTTAATGTCGGACGAAGTCGCGGGCAAAAAGCTTGTAGTGGAATAAATAACATACATACATACATATACTCACGGCTATAAATCCCTTAACGGGGTAGCCAGAGCTAGGGAATAGAAATTCCTCAGCCACTTTTGGAAGTTGCGTGGGGAAAAGATGGTGAAATAAGGGTTTTTGGTGATGGGTCTCCAACCGCATAATAATTTTGCGTTTTCTTAGTTTTCTAGATTTTAAGGCTAGTGTGTTTCACTAAAGATATAATTTCTTACCATTATCAGAGAGAAGGAACATTTCTGACACTTTTTATTTGTTAAAACTTCTAAAAGATTGTCTAGAACTCGTCTCAAAAATTAATATTTAAGTTCCGAGTAGATAAAGCAGACAGCATACACCATTAGCAATTCACAGACTCAATACAAATTATTAAAAAAACACATTTATTTTAAGAGCTATCTTAAATGATATTACTTTAAAAATTAATATTGATACACGAGTATTCAACTCAAAGTGTTAAGATCGGTTTTGGTGGATCGGTATTTTATTTATTTATTTATTTTGAAAGCTAGTGACCAAGTTAAATTTGTTACAAACCCAATATTGTCATTAAAACAACTTTTTGATTTTCGGATATTTTAATCGCGTGTAATTACATTATTTTTAAAGCCCGACGTTTCGAAAACTTTTCAGTTATCATGGTCACGGGAAGACTGAGGTGTTGTTTGTCATTATACAGTACTATAAAATTATTAATACTAACTACCTTCACAAAATTTTAAGTTACATTTGCGTTTAATATTTGCTATGTACAGAAAGAGCTAATGTTATCTGGAGTCTTGCTAGTGTTCTTCCCTCGCTTAGTTGTGCTAATGATCGGGTTCCAAGCAGGTGGTAATTGCCAACCATCATCTCTATTGAAGTTTGGATGTTTCTTTATTTCAATAGATTCGCGTATCATTCTAGGTATCAATCGATTCTCTTTTGCTAGAATTGTAGGTTTGTCAAAACGCATGTGGTGGTTTGGCTTATCGAAGGTGTGTTCACACAAAGCAGATCTTCCAGGACGCCTATTCTTCATATCAGCAATGTGTTCTCTTACATGGACGGGGGTATGTCGGACTTTTACCGACTAAAACCCCACCGGTTCGGTGCTGCTGGCCCTGCGGCCTGTGCGGCGTCACCATGACTTGTGTGCCGGGCGGCTGAAGGCCGCCCTGGCGGCGAAAAGGAGTGTACCTAAGCTAAGTCCGATAGAGGACGGATGACAATATTTCGTAAAATTTTACGTTTATATACTCTAATAAAGAAGAAATCATACCGCGATGTAGGAATTACCAACAGTGCCATCTGTTGATGAATAAGCAAATTACGGCGCGCTTTTTTAATAAGTTCAAGTGGAACTGCAATAGAGGCGCTGTTAAAAATCACAAAATGAGGATGTAAGGAAGTTTCCAGCCCCTGTTAGAATGCCACTACCCCTTTCTACCCATGGGTGTCGTAAGAAGCGAATTAGTGGTTTTTGGGCGTAATGCATACTAAAATTCAATTTATATTATGACGAATGGAGATCAAGGTTATTGTACTGCATTTTATAGATTTGAGTAAGGTTATCACCCTATTTTCAATGCAGCCCAGGGGGCTTAAAAAACTTTTTTAAAAATATTTTTTTCCTTTTATAATTAATATTAATAAGTATATAACAAAAAATAATATTTCTATTATTATTATTTTTACCGTGGAGTGCTGGCTTAGAATGCCACTACCCCTTCCTACCCACGAATGTGGTAAGAGGCGACTAAGGGTATGGGGTTTTTATAGGTAGATTTTGGGCGATGCGGTTGGAGACCCATCACCAACGGTACTTTACTTCCGTCATCTTGTCCCCTATCAACTTTCAACTGTGGCTGATGAGTTTTTAGCTCTAACGCTCTGGATACCCCTTTTTGGGACTTATGGCCGTGAGTTTATTATGTACTAGTGGATCGGCCCAGCTCCGCTTGGGTAGCGTAGTTTTAAAAACATCTGAGGTTTCTTCAATCACTTTTCAAGATTTATGAAATTTAGCGCCTTGCCTTGATTACAATTTGTAGCACTTCAGAATATTGTAACTTTGTGATGAAAGCGCTTTCATGAAGTAATTGAGTAAAATGCTATGAAATATTTAAAACAATCTAAAAAAGAAACAATGTAGGATGAAACTACTGGCGCCATCTAGTATGTTATATGCAAGTTAGTAAGGATTTGGTCTTGGTCTATTTTTTTTCACTGTATAACTTTGGTGTTTCTGTACCGATTTCTATGATTCTTTTTTGATTGAATAGGTAATTATGTTATTGTTTTTAAATTAAAGGTCAGTGAGAGTATAATAATCGTGAAAGTAAACAAATATCATCAGAATGCTCCGAACTGTCAAGCTATCAGGAGTTACACGTGTTGCGGGATATTTTTTCCCACAAGCTGTTGTGGGATATTTTTTAAAAAAAATTATGTAGAATATTTCCGTAATATGTGATTTCTATGTAACTTTAACCATTAAGATTGCACACGCGACGGAAGCTTAAAAAATGGAGCTACTTCTCCCGTTTTCCCAAAATTCCCCTTTACTACTCTGCCGAAAAGTATACTATAACCTGCCCAGGAGTATGAAGAATAATTGTACCAAGTTTCGTTAAAATCCGTCGAGTAGTTTTTGTTTCCATAAGGAACATACAAACCGACAGACAGACAAAAATTTTACTGATTGCATTTTTGGCATCAGTATCGATCACTAATCAACCCCTAATAGTTATTTTGAAATTATATTTCATGTACAGAATTGACCTCTCTACAGATTTATTCTAAGTATAGATGTACGACATTTGGAAATATATTATTGTTTTGGTGACTTATTACTTGGTCAAAGAAGTGCTCTGATCTGAGTTATTGCTGTTTCATCATAAAATATAATTTCTAATATTTCTCTGTTATATTATTATTACCTACGTAATATTTTGCTACTGTTTCAACATTGCTGTGTAGTGTCGGCTTAAAATAGCACTACCCCATTTCTTCCGGTGGGTGTACGTAAGAGGCGACTAACGGTATTGGGGCTTTTAAGGGATTTTTGGGCGATGCGGTTGGAGACCCATCACCAACAACCTTTATTTTACCATCTTTTCCCCACTTAACTTTCCAAAAGTGGCTGAGGAATTTCTAATTCCTTAGCTCTGGCTACCCCATCTAGGGATTTATAGCCGTGAGTATATGTATGTATGTTTTAACATTAAATGGAAAAAAAGTTTTGTTTCCGGACCGATATTCATCCCCATAAAATGGATCGCTAAATATGTTGCTAAGCGCAAAACTCGCAGACAGCTGGACCGATTCCACTGATTATCTTTGTAAAGTACACATACATGCATACATATACTCACGGCTATAAATCCCTAGAAGGGGTAGCCAGAGCTAAGGAATTAGAAATTCCTCAACCACCTTTGGAAAGTTGAGTGTGGAAAACCTAGTGAAATAAAGGTTGTTGGTGATGGGTCTCCACTCCAACTGCATCGCCCAAAAATCCCTTAAAAGCCCCAGTACCGTTAGTCGCCTCTTACGTACACCCATCGGAAGAAATGGGGTAATGTTATTCTAAGCCGACACTACAGAGCTGAAGTGTTACTTAAAATTTGGAGAAGGTTCTAGGCTATAGAAAAGATGGAGAAATGGTGAGGATAATATTAAAAACATGTTCTTTCTCATCGCGTGATAGACCCTCTAGAGGCTAAATATGACAATTATTTTTGAGTAAGTCTGTCGGGCAAGCAAGTATTTCTTAACTAAGTTTTATTCTATAACAATAACAATCAAATTTGTGGTTTTCCTGTAGGTAAGAAAATAGGTTTTATTTTTATTTAGAGCAATACTTTTTGTTGATTTATCCAGCACTGTGCGTAGGGTAGCCGTTGCCGCTTGACTGTGCTTGATATTTTTTTAAGGAGACGGAGAGGGATTAAGGGGGAGGGAGCATCGTTGAAAATTTCTCGTTCCAGCTCTTCATCCAGGTCCGGTTCCGACGGTGCCCTGGGCGATGAAAGCACCGAGCGACCCAGGGTTGCGGGACGTGGTCATTGCATGCCGACCGACCAAGCTGCTCCACGATCTCTGCGAGAGATTCAAATTGGGCTGGAGATCTGCTGTCATCCGGTCGATCTCTCTTGGACGCCTCTTGCACCTTGAGATTGAGGTCCACAATTTCTACACCACTTTTTGACCACCCCCAGGGCATAATCCAACCACAACCAGAGCAGAGGAGATAGCCCAAATTTTTGAGGATAACGCGGCTCTTGTGGTTGTTTATAATCCAGCCTGGCAGTGTGAGATTGACATAAAAATACAGAGCTCTTTCGATACTTGTTTAGTCAAATCAGTGGAGATGTTTCAAAGCCTACATTTTTCCCTTTTATACTCTCAAACGTTCACGTCGTTAATTCCCGAAGCGGTGGCAGAAGTGGAGGCACTACTGTGCTTCGTACGATTCTTTCTCTTTATAATAATTAATTATAGATATGGGTTAAGTATTGACATGAATATAAAGAAGAATAAGCGGTGTAGCGTCAGATTAGAATGACACTAATGCATGTCCTCCCGCGAGTGTCGGAAGAGGCAACTTAGGGTATTGACTTTTAGTTAGAGACCCATCATCCACAACCTATATATTACAATCTTATCGCTACTCAACTTCCAAATGTGGCTGATGAGTTTCCATTTCTATAGCTTTATAATATTGCCGTCCAGAAGCTAAAACGCAGCAATTGCAAAAAGACGATTCCGAGATAAACGCATATAAAGTATTAACAAATATACATATACTCACGGCCATAAGTCCCAAAAAGGGATAGCCAGAGCTTCAGATCTAGAAACTCCTCAGCCACATTTGGAAGTTGATAGCACAAGATCCTCGAAGTAAAGTACCGTTGGTGATGGGTCTCCAACCGCATCGCCCAAAAACTACCTATAAAAACCCCATACCCTTAGTCGCCTCTTACCACATTCGTGGGTAGGAAGGGGTAGTGACATTCTAAGCCAGCACTCCACGGTAAAAAAACTAATAGAAATATTATTTTTTGTTATATACTTATTAATATTAATTATAAAAGCAAAAAAAATATTTTTAAAAAAGTTTTTTCTTATAGGCCCATATGAATGACACAAATGGCTTTAACTGACTAATAAATTTTAAGCCCCCTGGGCTGCATTGAAAATAGGGTGATAACCTTACTCAAATCTATAAAATGCAGTACAATAACCTTGATCTCCATTCGTCATAATATAAATTGAATTTTAGTATGGATTTGTGTAAATGTTGCTGGAACATTGATTTCTGAACATCTGAACAAAGCAGTATGTCAGCTCCAACTGCATGTTAATATATATCATAATTACTTTTAATAAACTTTACTACATCTTTGATGTGTTTTATTGCATTTTAACTTGTAAATTAGACTTTTTGACCGATTTTGCCAACATGATCTAGAAACAATCTATAAAAATCAACAAGATCCTAGGAAACATACATACATACATATACTCACGGCTATAGATCCCTAGAAGAGGTAGCCAGAGCTAAGGTATTAAAAATTTCCTCAGCCACTTTTGAAAATTTTAGTGGGGAAAAGATGGTAATATAAAGGTTTTTGGTGATGGGTCTCCAACCGCATCGCTCAAAAATCCCATAAAAGCCCCAATACCCTTAGTCGTCTCTTACATACACCCACAGGAAGAAATGGGGTAGTGCTATTCTAAGCCGACACTACACGGCAAAACGTTGGAAAAACAGAAAAATTGCGCAAAATTTACTGATCACAAATATTTATTTAACTCAATATGACGAAAATAGCCCTTACTACGTTTTAGCTTCTGGAAGGCAGAATAGGGCTCAACCCTTTATCTCAAATGTGGGGCACCTGAGGCTTGCATAACTAACCTATTCTTAGATTTCTTAGCACCACAAGATATGTAGCAAAACCAAAGGCTGTATGAATTTAAGTAAGGCTATGTGACTAAGGTATTCATGGAATTTTAAAGTAGTTGTTATTTCATTGAGCGGAGAGGAGACCATTCACAAAAAAAACTTTATTTTATAATCCTTTCTCTATTCATCTTTTAAAAGTGACTGAGGAATTTTTAATTCTGAAGATTGGGCTACCCTTTTAGGATTTATAGCCAAGAGTATATGTATGTTTATTAAGATATACATATAAACAACTCAATTCAGTTTAATTTTATATTTTAGGGATCACCTAACTATAATTTGGGTAACCCATGCCTTAGATTACTTATACCAGTGCAGCCTGTAAACATCTAAAGCTATCCAGAACCAACAAATCAAGGAACATTTATATGACTACATTTACAATTAGCAGGTTGCCAAATAAAAGATAACAACAACTATAATGCTATTTAATACAAATAAATCTACACAGCTCAATTTGGTTTTGCTTGAATATTTGCCTTTGTAGGATCATATTTGTAAGTTTTCTGTAAAGGGCCTTTTCCTGCCTTGTTAAATATAATTTCATCAATTCTGGCTCTCTCCGAAAGTTCTCTTGAGATTTTAACATTTGTCCAGGAATCTTTAGCACCTTCTATGAAGCCCATTTTTTTTCCTGGCAAGCTGTCTGGAGAATGTTTTACAAATTTTTGTATCTTAAAGAAATCTCTGACAACAGGTATTTTCAAAAAGCCCACTTGGGCTAATGATATAAAATTGCTAGAACACCAGTATACCAGTATAGCTCCAGGGAAGTTAACAGTAAATGGTATCATGACAACAGGCAGAGCATAGAGGAAATACTTCATCATGCGCATGTTCTGTGCATCAAGTCGGCCACCATCAACTCCTAGTTGAATAGTGGCAAACATAGTTGCACTTGTTATGATTGGCAAAAGAAAATATTGATCAGGTACAGTCAAGTCTGCAAACCACCAAAGGCCTCCATGAGTCATAGATTCTACTGGAGCATTAGCCATGCCTCTTAATCCCATAAAAAATGAAATGAATAATGGTGCTTGCGCCAGTGGTACAATGAGATTTTTCAAGGGATTTAATCCTTTTTCCTTCATAAACAAAACCATTTCCTGGGCATATCTTGCAGCTTCCAGTTGGTTTCCAGTTTGTCTTGCTTCTGTCATTTTTATTTGTAGTAATTGCATCTCTGGTAAATTATTGTTCATAATAGCAGAATTCCTCTGTGACATAATGACTAAGGGAAAAATAAGTACTCTAACACAGATAGTACCAATTATAATAGCCCCCCACCATGGCACATCAAGTGTAATGTGTAAAAATTCTAATGCACTCTGGACAAGCCCAACAGGACTTTTACCTCCAAGACCTAAACTAGTTATCGTAGGTTCACCATTGATAGCTAATTCTATAGCCTTTGATACATCAGGCATTGATGGTATTGCGGGTGCATCTGGAATCGTATCTGTTAATGCCGATAATTTAGATACATCTCCCGTTGTTGAAGCAAATCTGACAGCACCAGCAGAGGAATATGCATAGTAAATTTTTGCAGGTCTAACCTCAAACTTCTTCTCACATAATAAGTTTACTACAGCACTTCTTCTACCGTGACGACTTAATAACTTAAACATCTTTAAATATAGTTTAGAGTAAACGACTCACAATATCCGTAAGTTATTTTTGTTCTTCTCTAAATGTTACACATTTTGATAGATTTTGAAAACAAACTTATTATTATTATTATTATTTTGTTCATTGGCCCTCGTATACAGTTTATACATTCTGCCAGCGTCAGAGTGAAATAGAAACAGCTTACTTTTTGAAATAAGTCCGATAAAAACGAAATTTAATTATTACTGTTTTTAAATATCTTAGAGTCAGAAAGAGATTAATAGATACAAATATATGTATATTTTAAGATGACATATAGAAATAAAAATAGATAATATTTTTTTAGGAATTTGATCTATGATATTATAATTTAATTCCATTAGAAGATATGAAATAACTTAAAGTTTTCACAAAGTCAGTATGAACAAGTGATAACACATTTATCATGTTAGTAGGTTTAGGAATAGAAGAAGGGAGAATATCATAAAATGATGTCGTTAATTTTGAACAGTTAAAAAATAAATGATCCAAAGTTCCTTCCTCAAGTCCACATTCACATAACGAATTATCTTTAATTTTGATTTTAGCGAGAAAAACTGGAGAACAACAATGCCCTAGTCTCATTCTACATATGGTAGAGGTAGATGTCTTTGAGCATTGTTTATATTTAAAAAACCAAGGCTTAGAGGGAATTTCCGGTTGAATACCCGCGTAAAATTTTCCTTTAAACTGAATAGAATGTTTCCAATTTTCAGACCAAGAATTTTTAAGGAATACTGATGATTGGGCTACTAGGTCATGAGAATAAAGTTTATTGGTATCAATTCCTGAATCACAAGCAATCTTGGCTGCAGAATCGGCATGAGTGTTCCCTGAAATGCCACAATGGCTAGGAATCCAAGCTAAGACTATTTTAATGTTATTAAGGAAACATCGATGTAAAGCAGTTTTCAAATCGAGGATTAATGGAAATTTGGTTTTGGCATGAAATTGATTTGATTGTAAAGCTTGTAGACAGCTTTTTGAGTCTGTAAAAATAACCGCTTTATTAATGGAATGGGATTCAATGAATTTGACGGCTTCTAAAATAGCAAGAGTTTCTCCAGTAAAAACTGAAGAATGGACAGGAGATTTCATGCTCAAGATTATTTTGCGAGAGGGAATCCAAACAGCGGAGCCAACGCACTCCGAGTTCAAAAGTTTAGATGCATCAGTATAAATGACAAGCCAATCTTTCCAAAGAACATCAATTTTATATTTTAGTTCCGTATCAGGAGAGAGGGACTCTTTTTCTATACCTAAATTTAAAATGATTTCTGGGAGGTAAATTAAACAAGCAAATTGAGTAGAAAATATGGGATTCGATTGATATCTGACTAACGAAGAAAGGGAATGATTAAATTTATTTATACTTTGAAAAACACGTGGAAGGGACTTGTGAGACCAATAACGGCTGGTTCCCACTTTTAGTGAAAGAGATTGTAAAGATGGAAGTAAAGGATGAGATGAAGATTGCAAAAATTTTGTTATAAATCTATCAGATAAATACTGCCTTCGTAAATTGAGTGGGGGTTCGACACATTCTACTTGAAGGGCATTAATAGGCGAGGATTTCATAGCTCCTAAGATGATGCGGAGACACTTTGACTGAATATTGTCTAATTTAACTAAATACAGCTTGCTACATGGTTCTAATAAAAAAGTACCATAATCTAAATGACTACGTATTAATGCATTATACAGAAGTTTTTGAGTAAATGGGTGGGATCCCCACCATACACCAGACAAGCATCGAAGAATATTAATATTCTTTTCACATTTATTAATAATATGTTGCATGTGAGGGATACCTGATAATTTTGAGTCAAGAATAACACCAAGAAATTTAACTTGGTCGTGAATGGGAAGAGGAATGTGGTCAGATACAATCGGAGTGGCCGGAATGTCCCGTTTTCTAGAAAAAACAACTACGCAGCATTTGGAAACAGAAAGACTGAGACCGTGATTAAATAACCATTCATTCAAATGATGTATTGCGGCATTTAAGCGAGATGTGGCAACATCAAAGTCGGACGAATCTATGTAGAGACATAAGTCATCAGCATATTGAAGTATTTTACAGAAAGGTTCAACAGACTGATGAAGATCATAGGAATATATATTAAATAGAATGGGACTTAAGACAGATCCTTGTGGAAGGCCTTTCCATATTAATCGGGATGAGAGGAACCCGTCATCTGATCTCACGGAAATAGACCTACATATGAGTAGGTTCGATATAATTGTAATTAGTTTAGGAGGGATATTTAATGACACTAACTTTTGTTGTAGAATTGCCAAAAGTACATTGTCGTATGCAGCAGAAATGTCTAGAAAAGCTCCGATAACAGATTTAATATCTGAAAAAGCGAGGCGAATATCCGTGATCAAAGTGCTTAAACTATCAATGGTGCCCACACCTTTCCGGAAGCCAAATTGTCTGTTTGATAAAATACCTCTACTTTCGATTATCCATTCTAATCGATTTTTTATAAGATGTTCCATAATTTTAGCAAGAGCTGATGATAAAGCTATTGGTCGATAAGATGTAGAATAATTACTCTGTTTTCCGGATTTTAAAATAGGGATAATAATTTGGGAGTGCCATGACTCTGGAGGTAACCCTGCATCGAATATTTTGTTCACAACGATAAGGAAGAAGTCGCGGAGAGCGGAACCACCTTTAGCAATAAATGAATAAGGAAAACCATCTATTCCAGGCGAGGAATCTCTCAAAGCATCTAAAACCATATTAAGCTCAGAAATTAAAAAAGGTCGATCAAATTCTGAAAGAGCTGATGAAACAATGACAATAGGAATACATTCTTCTCGAGTGGGAACAAAAGGAGGTGCTAATCTTTGAGAAAAATCTTGAATCCAAGTAGACCTATCATTAACTTTAATATTATTATCTATAAAAGACCCACGAAATCTTCTTATATTTTGCCAAACTAAAGAAGGATGGGTTTTGGGTGATAAACTTTCACAGTAAGCCAACCACCCCCTTTTTTTTTTGTTAGCTACAAGTCGTTTGAATTGAGCATTTGCCTTTTGATAATTAACATAATTATTTACGGTCATCGAAATGCTGTACTGATTTTCAGCAATTTTCCGTTTATTGACAGCGTCTGAACAATCTGAGTCCCACCAAGGTGGAGACGAAATGTAAGACTTTCCAGATTTTTTAATAATAAAACTAGCGTTAGCAGCGTTTGTGATACAAGTTATCAACTCAGAATACAAAGACTCTAGGCTAGATGACGTGTTCGTATCAGGAAGTAATTGATGGATTGTTTCGGAGTATTTATCCCAAGCTTCCAAAGGACCCAACTTATATTTAAGTAAAGGAGGAGCTTTTTTTACAGTAATAGTCTTGGAAGGCATATTTAGAATTATTGGGAAATGATCGCTCCCAAATGTATTAGAGAGAACAAACCAATTAAGAGATGCCGAAATAGAAGCCGATGATATAGAAAGATCTACTGCTGAATGTACATTTTGGGACGGCGCGACTCTACGAGTTGGAGAACCGTCATTTAAAACACATAAATTTAAAGTATCAAAAAGATCTATCAGCAGAGGAGCAAAAGAATCACTTCGAGCCGAACCCCAACTAGGATGGTGACTATTAAAATCACCAAGTAGGATCATGGGACTGGGGATTGAACAAATAATTGAAGACAATTCATTAAAAATTGAAGGGATGGCATGAGGAACATACACAGACACAAATGATATATTGAAAATTTTAGCAGCTATAATATTAAACTTATCCGAATGGGCGGGTAATTGAATTTGAATGAAGTTAATGGATCTAGATATGAGAAGGGAAGCACCAGCATACCCATCACTCCTATCATCCCGAAGACATGAAAAACCAGAAACTCTGAACAGAGATCCCGGTCTCAGCCACATCTCCTGGAGGGCAATGATTGATGGTTTATGGGTGTTAATGAGATGAATAAGGTCTGACTTTTTAAACTTGATGCTCTGACAGTTCCATTGCATTATTGACAGATCCATTAGGGGAGGTTGAGATAAGCTGACAAAGTATAGAGCGCACGTTGGACGGTAATTCAATGTTGTCTATGCGGGAGCATAGACTCACAATACAAGAGGCGAGTAATTCTAAAAGGTTGTCATTTGGAGTTACTTTTTCTTTGTTTAACAGAGCACATCCATCCGGTAGGGAAGAAAGAGGTTGTCTTGTTAAATCTGAATGAGAAATTCTATCATATCCATGAGAAGATGCGGGAGACCTATGTCTACGGGTGACGTTGATGGTTTTTTTATATGAGTGTGACGGGGACTTGTCAGTAATGGATGGATTTAAATTTTTGGACAATGAAAATTGCGCTGACGGAGAATTCATTTTAAAAGCATCCGAATACAATTTCTTAACTGGAGAAAAGCGAACAGAAGCTTCGTTATAGGAAATATTTTCTTGCGACATCACGAGCTTAATAGATTTTTGTCGGCTAAATTCTGGGCATGTTTTATCAATAGCCGTATGCGAACCCAAACAAAACATGCATGTTGGGGAATGTTTGTTACAAGATTCTCCGTAATGTGGTTGAGAGCACTTAAAGCAACGAGGGGATGATCTACACTGAGCCTTAACATGACCAAAACGACAACAGTTATTACATTGGATGGTAGGAAGAATGTATGTTTCTATTGGTAGACTATTGTGAAAACATATGATGCGTTTAGGAAGTATTTGACCAGAAAAAGTTAGAACTACGGTCTGAGTGGGTATCCATACCGGAGATTCACCGTCTTTAATAATTTTCCTATTAATTCTTCTTGCTTTAATAATATTAACAGATCCTGAATCTATGATCGCAGCTTCCACCAGCTCCTGCATAGACCAGTCAACTGGAACATTTCTTACTAAACCCATGCGCGTTACATTGTAATTGGGAATTGTTGCAGAGAACTTTTTTTCTTTTAAAGTCTGGAAAGATAAAAAAGAATTAGCCGATATTGCGTTTTTAAATTCTATTGAGATTCTATTCCTGCCAATATTTTTGACGCCATCCTCGACAATGTTTTTAATTTTGTGTTGGACTAATAATTTGCCGAACTGAATTGATCTAATTGTAGTGCCCGCGGCAGGGTCGGGTTCGCTTCTGTGAATGTGGACAATGAAAGGAGGTAGATCCGTTTCGGAGTATACTTTTTTTGATTCAAAATCAGGATGGATATAAGTATTTTGTATGGAAGGTGAGGCCAAAGAGGGATCTTGAATTATTCTTTTTGAATTTTGAAAATGAACATTAAATTTAGAAGAATTTTCTCGCTTTCTTGAGCCAGAATTAGGTGAATTTTCTTGCGAGAAAATAGGTAACGACGGATTCGGAACTTCAGGGTCAGGGGGATCCACCCCAGGATCGGGAGGATCGCAATCCATTTATAAAAATGAACCAATATGGAAAACTATGCGTATTGCTTGCGCCGAACCTACCGTACCGCGTACCTAAATTATTTTATAACTAGAAGTGGGTAGTTGATCGGACTCGTTAATCCCGTCTCATTCTATCCTTTTCCTTTCCTTACCTGCGCGTGAGATGTCATACGAGGAGGAGGGATGACCAGGAAGGGGAGAGACGATCGAGCGAGCAGTAGCACTTAGATATCCGTATCGAAAACCGCTGTACACCGCATCATCTGAACCGCGCCCGCATGTTTCATATTGAAGTTTTATGACTATTTGTTTATTTGAATAAGATTGTGTTGTTTGTGGAAGTGTAGCCGCTTAAGAGAAAAACAGCAGCGTTGTTGACGGAGCCGCCGCCATCGACCAAGCCAAGTCGTCCGTTACGAGAACGAGGTGAGTCTCACGTTGCTTCCTATTTCCTATACCTCCGCCATCCGCTGAGCCTTCACCAGCTCTGGTCCTTCGTAGCTATCCCGCCCGCGCAACCATTTGGTCCAAACGAGCCGGATTAATTACCACGTCTACGTTGATTTTATATTTAAGTAAATTATATTCTACCTTCAGGTTGAATATTACTCCGCGACCCCGCATCTCCAAGTAGTTAATTATATACTTATATTTACCGCGTAATTTTAATTAAATATGGCTACAAATAGAGCGAAATTAACTAACTTAGAATCGAGATTAGAGGCTTATCTCGAGCGAGTTCGATCACTTTATGTCAACGCTCAAAAACTAGACACCCAAGCCGACATCGACAAATTCATTTTTGATGTAGAAATGCTAGAAAGTTACCCGCAAAAAGTTTTAGAAACAGTCGAAGCTGTTAATGTTCTCAGTACTCAAATAAATCCGGATTTTACACCTTCTCACAAGTTATGGCTCGAGTTCGAAGATATATACAGTTATGTTAAACACCGCTGTGCGACTTTATGTCCTAAAACATCACCCGCAGCCGCTGATTGTAAGAAGATACAAATGGCGCGTCCACACCTACCGCCGATTGAGCTACCCGCATTTAACGGCGAACCAAATAAATGGCCGTTATTTTATGCTAGCTTCCTCAGCAACGTTCACAATAACCCTAGTCTTTGCAATTCTGAACGTATTTATTATTTGGTAGGTAAATTACAAGGCAAGGCGCAAACAATATTCGCCGGTCTAACGCCTTGTGGTGAAAACTACGACATAATATTTGAAGCGCTCGTTAAAAGGTATGAAGATAAACGTTCACTAGCTAGTGACTACATACAACGTATTCTTGATACAAAACAGGTCAACTTAGCAACCGCGGATAGCCTTGATTCATTCGCTAATCAATATTTCACATCCATTTCAGCGCTGAAAGGTTTAAACTTACCAAATTTATTAGATTACTTATTACTACATATTGCTTTAAAAAAGCTGGATTCTGAAACTGTTCGTTCTTTCGAATTAGAACACAAAACAACTGAATTTCCTACCCTCGACCAGTTAACTATGTTTATTAACCAGCAAGTAAAGTTACTGCAGCGCTCCACAACTAAACCTAATACAAATCTTAATAAACCTTTCCAACCCCCGCGTGCTATTAAATTCCCGAAAACTCAGGCATACGTTAACATTTCGACCGCAACCGCACGTAATTGCATTTTATGTAATACCCCATCGCATACGCATATTTATAAATGTCCAAAGTTCAATGTAATGCCTGTGGAGGAAAGATTAAAGTGTGTCAAGGAGAGGGATGTGTGCGTGAATTGCCTTAGTGTTTCACACAAAACATCCGCGTGCAATTCACAGTCTCGCTGTCGTAACTGTGGAGGTAAACACCATACAGCCCTACACATAGAACGAAACGTCACCGCAGTCGCGATGACGTCCCTTTCTTCACCACGCTCCGCGGATAAAAATAATTATTTTAATTGTAATGGTCGAGATACGGTTATGGTTAATCCACCCGCTTATAGCTGTCCGCAATCTATTAGTTATTATACGACCGCGCCAACGCAACATGCAGCACCGCACCACCCCGCCGCCCGCACCGGTTCAGCCCCGCGCGGCGCGGCGGAGGCGTTCGGCTATTCTGCACCCGCCTGCGCGAGCGCCACACTCGCTGCGCGTGAGCCCGCGCCGCCTGTTTACGTAACTGATAGCAATATTAATACGTACTCAGCGAATTCAAACATTGTTCCCCGCCTTTCTGAACCGATTTCCGCTCCCGCGTCTGCTTCTACGACACAATTTACCCCGCGTTCGAATATTACCTTGTGCAATAATATTAGCCGTTCGAGCAGTAATATACCTACGACAGTGTTACTAGCCACCGCGCGCGTTATTACTCACGACGTTTATGGAAACGAAGTCGTAGTACGTTGCTTATTAGACAGTGCGTCTCAAAGCAATTTTATTTCGCAATCGTGTTGTGATAAATTAGGTTTAAGTAATCATTTAAGTCCTACGATATCCTTCGTGAAGGGTATTGGGGGTGCCAGGAAGACTATTAAGTCGTACTTAAAATTAAGAATATTTTCCCGCTTTAATCGTGATATTAACTACGAGATCGACACTTTAGTAGTCGATAAGGTCACGGACCGCTTACCTTCCGTCGCTGTCGACACTTCGATGCTCGCGTATTTACATTCGTTGCCTTTAGCAGACGATACTTTTTCGGTTACTGGAGATATCGAAATTCTAATAGGAGCATCACTCTTTTCGCACTTATTACTGCCAAATAAAGTCAGTAGTTTTGCGGGAACACCACACGCTATCGAGACCGTGTTTGGGTACGTGGTATCCGGTCTCGCGCCCGTGCTGTCGGCTGAGTATGGCACGACCATCTCTTGCTGTTCTGTAGACGCGAACATTGACTCGATTGTGAGACGATTTTGGGAGCTCGACGATGTCGGTGCGCAGCCCGTGAGCAGCCCCGACGACCGCGCGTGCGAGCAGTTTTACCAGAGCACTACGACTCGGGATTCGACGGGTAGATACGTAGTAGCTTTACCTTTTAAAGATGATCCATCGGTTTTAGGTCAATCGTTGGAAACCGCTAAAAAACGTTTTATGTGTTTAGAGCGCAAGCTCGCCGCTTCACCCGCTTATAAACTGGCGTACGATGACGTCATCCGCGAGTATATTGATAAAGGTTACTTATCACCCGTGCCACGGGAAACTTCCGAGTCGCAGATTAAGCCTGCTTATTATATCCCACACCACGGGGTTCTACGGGAAGATAAGGCTACCACTAAACTTCGTATTGTCTTGGACGCTAGCGCGAAGACTAGCAGCTCTAAATCGCTTAACGATATTTTATACAGCGGTCAGAACTTACAAGGTAATTTATTTGAAATTATTATAAACTTTCGCATGTTTCCTGTAGCACTTTCGGCTGACATACGCCAGATGTTTTTGTGTCTGGGTGTGCGGGAAAGTGATAAAAGATTTCAACGCATTTTATACCGCTTTAATTCTAATGAACCAATAGATGTTTTCCAATTCAATAGAGTTTGTTTCGGACTTAAGTCCAGCCCTTTCCACGCGCTTCGCACAGTAAAGCAACTCGTTTACGACGAAGGTGATAATTTTCCGCGTGCAAAGGCTATTTTAAATAATTCTCTGTACATGGATGACTTTGTCCACTCGGTCGAAAACGACAGAGAAGGTGTGCAGACGGCACATGAAGTTATTTCGTTGTTAAAACTTGGTCAGTTCGATCTCGTTAAATGGAATAGTAACGCGCCGCGAGTTCTGGAGTCTCTTCCTGAATCGCATCGTTTATCAGCTTTAGTTGAGTTTGATAAAACGGATTCACATAAAGTCTTAGGTATGTCATGGTCACCCACGACTGATGAATTTGCGTTAAGTGTTTGCTTACCTAGCGAACGTCCTACAAAGCGTTCAATATTATCCTGTGTCGCGCGACTGTGGGACCTGATGGGATTTATCGGCCCTGTTATCTTATATGCTAAGTTAATTATAAAACAACTATGGTTGTTAGGATGTGATTGGGATGAAACCCCTCCAGAGAATGTTGTCTCTGCTTGGGATAAGTTTCGTAGTGAACTACTTTTATTAAATCATATTTCCATACCGCGTCATTTAGGCATCGTTAGTAAAAGTGTGATACACTTGGTAGGTTTCGCGGATGCCAGCGAAAGGGCATACGGAGCAGTAGTTTACTTTATTGTAGAAAATAGTAACTCACGCGCGATTCGCCTAGTATGTTCGAAGTCCCGCGTTGCGCCCGCTAAAGTGGTATCCCTCGCACGTTTAGAGTTGTGCGCCGCTCTTTTATTAGCGAAACTGATACGTATAGTTTTGAATGTTAGTAGTGCCCGCGTTGGTGTTAATAGTATACACGCGTTTTCCGATTCGACTGTAGCTTTGTGTTGGATACATTCGTCACCCCACCGCTGGGCTACCTTTGTAGCTAACCGCGTTTCAAAGATACAAGCCGAGTTATCTTCCGATCATTTTCATCACGTCGCGGGAAGCGATAATCCGGCTGATTGTTTGTCTCGGGGGCTGACACCCGCGCAGATATTAAACCACCCGCTCTGGTGGCAAGGTCCGGAATGGATGAAAGAGAGCCTAGACGCATGGCCTATTTCCCAATTCGATCCCTCGACTATTTCGGTGCCGCCTGAGCTGAAGCCTGCGGTTGTGTTGGCTGTTCAAACTACAGAAAGACCGCTTGTTTTACGAATTGCTGATCGTTATTCTTCGTGGTCGAAGTTATTACGCGTTTTAGTTTATATTTACCGCTTCCTTAATTTATTACCGCGCAGCAATTATATTTCCGCCAATGATTTAAATTTTGTTCAGCAAAAGATTATACGAAACTTACAAGAATTTTATTTTTACAATGAAATTTCTAATTTAAAATCAGGCAAATGTTGTAACCGTGCCTTTCAGCGACTTACACCATTTTTAAATAACGATGTAATTTTAGTAGGTGGTCGATTGTCGAATGCCGACATAAGTTTTAGCGAAAAACACCCTGTTGTTTTGCCGCGTAAAGATCATGTGGTTGATCTCATTATAGATTATTATCACAAAAAACACTGTCACGCGGGTCCCGACCTAATGATGTCTATATTAAGACAACGTTATTGGATATTTTCTGCACGTAATGTTATACGTAGTCGCATATTTAAATGTATTGCATGTTTTAAGTTACGCCCTAAGCCTAACTTTCCCGAAATGTCCGAGCTTAAAGCTTGCCGTGTTGTATCTACTATTAAGCCATTTGTTCACACGGGTACAGATTTCGCTGGCCCTTTTATGATCACGCCCTCGCGTGGACGTGGTATACGTACTGTTAAGGCGTACGTTTGTATTTTCGTGTGTCTGACAACCCGAGCCATACATATCGAGTTGGCTTCTAGTTTAAGTTCGGCATGCTTTTTGTCAGTTTTTAAACGCTTTTTATCACGCCGTGGTCCTGTTTCGCATATGTACTCAGATAACGGGACAAATTACGTAGGAGCTAAGCGTCACTTAGATGAACTTCACAAATTTTTGATTTCTTGTGAATATAGTTCCGAATTTTCTCGCATTCTTTCGGAAAACCGTATAACGTGGAATCTCAATGTGCCTAGAGCACCACACTTCGGTTCTGACTGGGAGTCAAATATTAAAAGTATGAAGAACCATTTATTTCGTGTCGTCGGGAAGCAAACGCTCTCTTACGAAGAGATGACGACTGTTCTGACACAAGTCGAGGCTGTCATGAACAGCCGCCCGCTCTGCCGCACTCTATCGTCTGATCCGGCAGAGCCGCTCGCGATAACTCCCGCACATTTTTTAGTTTACACCCCGCTAAAGTATTTACCCGCGTCTGAAGTCGTTGAAGATCGGACTCATCTTCTCGAACGTCACGTTCTTCTCGATCGCGTTTTGCAACACTTCTGGAGGCGCTGGAGATCGGAATATCTGCACACGCTACAGGTTAGGCAAAAGTGGAACACTCCCGCTTGCCCTCTTTCTGTTGGTACTGTAGTTATTGTCGTAACGGATAACGCGCCGCCACTTCATTGGCCTCTAGGGGTTGTTGAAGACGTATTTCCCGCGAAGGATGGAGTAGTTAGAGTCGCCCGCGTTAAGACGGCTTCTGGTTCGTATGTACGACCAGCAACTCGTTTATGTCCCCTACCTAATTAATTTAAGTTTTTTTTTTTATTATTTTAGTTCAGATTCTTATACCGCGTTAGTTTAGTTTAAGTAGCCGCGTTAGATTTTATACAGTATTTTGCGTTTATTTGTATTTGAATCTCGAGAGATTTCAAGCCCGGGGGGATGCTTGCGCCGAACCTACCGTACCGCGTACCTAAATTATTTTATAACTAGAAGTGGGTAGTTGATCGGACTCGTTAATCCCGTCTCATTCTATCCTTTTCCTTTCCTTACCTGCGCGTGAGATGTCATACGAGGAGGAGGGATGACCAGGAAGGGGAGAGACGATCGAGCGAGCAGTAGCACTTAGATATCCGTATCGAAAACCGCTGTACACCGCATCATCTGAACCGCGCCCGCATGTTTCATATTGAAGTTTTATGACTATTTGTTTATTTGAATAAGATTGTGTTGTTTGTGGAAGTGTAGCCGCTTAAGAGAAAAACAGCAGCGTTGTTGACGGAGCCGCCGCCATCGACCAAGCCAAGTCGTCCGTTACGAGAACGAGGTGAGTCTCACGTTGCTTCCTATTTCCTATACCTCCGCCATCCGCTGAGCCTTCACCAGCTCTGGTCCTTCGTAGCTATCCCGCCCGCGCAACCACGTATTCTTATGCAATCTGAAAAGATATTTAAAACAAAAGGAAAAATTATAAATGAGAGGTTTTCTTTTTGGGAAATAAAAAAACAACATAGTTCCCTAGAGCTCTGAAGATGGCGTTGATGTAACTACGTTACTTACTTCAAACTTTCTTCGTGGCGTCAGTCGTGTTGCTACAATAATTTCGCCAATGTCAACTTTAAAAACATGTGTCACATCACCATGTACCCATTGCGCTTTACGATTTTCATCTTTAGGAAAAAGATGTATTAATTCATTTTTACATAAATCTACAAGGCACAGACTCCTCTTCTTTTTTTCTAGGGACATTTTCATTTTGGCGAGTGAAAACAACAAAAAGGATGTTAAATATAAATACCGTCTTTGTTTATTTACTTTTAAGCTATCTTAGTTTAAACTGATATTTATTTAGACTTTCAAATCAGACCGTTTTTATGTACGTTCCGTTTTACGATATCATTACATCCAAGTGTGAAAAACGTTCCGTTCCTACCAGTAACATAGCAAGTCTGGCGCCATCTATCCTGAGAACAGGGAAAAAGAAAAAAAGAAAAAATGGAAAACCTCTCATTGAAAAAAATTTTTTGCTGTTGCTCTTGACAACTCTAACAACAGAATCTCAATCTCAAAGTCGAAAACAAACTTCCCCTCTTCTTTATTTTTTTTTTCGTCGTCCAATCCATCCAATATGTCATCAGAGGCTAAGGCTAAGATACAAATCATACAGCATACTCTTTCTTTTCTGTGAGTCCGTCCCACAGATTAAATATTAGTCCGTCCCTCCCACTAGGGAGAAAATGTTATTGGGTTTACACATGGACACAGCTAGCAAATGCAAGTAAAAATAGTTTTTTTGAAGTTAATCCATTGTGCCGTGTTTCCTTATAAAATGCATCCAATTAAAACGTCATAAATACCTCATCTATCGTAGAAGGTTCGATTCTATTTACTTGGATAATGGTGTTATTTATAGTACATGTTTCACTAAATGCACTTAATCCCATTTTATATGGACTTAGACTGGAAATCCCAAGGTACAAATTTGAATCGATTGTTTGATAGCCTTCTCAACGTTTGATTCGAGTAGGCTTTAGATTTAGTTTTCCAAGTCAATTAAAAATGTCACCCAAGGGAATACGGAATATTTATGTGTTTCTATCTTGTCTTAAATTAATAGTTTACTATTTTATAACGAAGAAAAAAATATTATTGGGCTTCAAAATACTCTAGATATTTTTAAAAATGAAATTTAAAACCTTTAAAAAAATCAAGCATTTCAAACACCCCGCCATTTTGCGTCACATGCATGACATGTCCAGTGTGTGGTTTCCTTCCTTACAGATCCACAATCTTTTCTTGGCCGGCGCGGCGGCGACACTGGTACTACTGTCGCCATTTTGAAATTCCGGCCTGTCATTGTCAGTTAGTTCTTAACTAAATAAAAATTATAGGGTGACCTACGTATAAATTATCACTTTCATTAATATTTTTTGTAGTGGAAACTTTTTTTTAACGATAATTATTTTTATCATGTATCTTTGCTTATTAATAAACGCTTTTGTTTCCAGTATTTGATACAAAAATTAAATAAATTTTATTACTTATTTTGTTAAATTTTATCTTAGTAGGCTAACACTGTCTGAAAAGTTGTGCGCACTTAAATAGCGGTGCGGGTTACGGGAAGTGGGAAATAGCTCCCGAATAAGATTTCACTTCGATGTACCAATGTGTAATTTCTTATGTCATAACTGTCTGACATATATATAAAAGTATAAGGCTGTCAACAGCAATAGAAAAGTGCCCATAGATTCACTGACCCAGCAAAATTATTTTTTCAGTGCCACCTTTTTAGGGGATCTATGTGTGAATATGAAATGTAAAAGTCAGTACACGACAAGGTAAGCCTCTGATTTACAGGATTAAAAAATGATTTTATGTAGTTACCCACTTTTTAAACTCTGAGTGTCACAAACAACAAATCCTTGAGTATAAAATAATGAAACAGTTTGCAGAGAAGTACAATTGACAGTGTTATCGCTAAAAGCGATCTCTTCCAGACAACATTTGGGAGGTAAGATCAGCAAATTTAGGATACACAGTCATTCGGGTAGACATACCAGACAAGGGCAAAAATAAATAAATAAATATAATTAGCTTACATTAAAACGAACTTGTTTACTTACAATGATAGTTATTACATACATACATACATATACTCACGACTGCGAATCAGCCACTTTTTGAAAGCTGAGTGGGGTAAAGATGGTAAAATAAAGGTTGTTGGTGATGGGTCTCCAACCGCATCGCCCAAAAGTCTCTTAAAAGCCCCACTACCGTTAGTTGCCTATTACGTACACCCACCGGCAAATGGGGTAGTGCTATTCTAAGCCAACACTACACAGCACCTAGTTATTATATTGAATGAATATTATAAAAAATGTTTTATTAAGACATTTCAATACATAAATAAATTAGCCTGTATGATGTAAAATTATTTCCCTTATAATGGTAAAATTTTATTTACTGGCAATACTAATTTCGATGACAGCGACGCCCTTACCGGCCAAGAAATGTATGTGGATCTGTACCTACCTTCGTGTTTACTGTGGTTTTGGTGTGGTTACTGTAACGTCAAAGTAGGCATGGCAATGATTGCTACTTTTAAATCATTATCATTTGGTGCTATTGCTAATTTTAATCATATGATTTTACATACTTTATAATTTATGATAAGGATAAGGTTGCAGTTCAAATAGAGGTGGTCATTTTTGTGGTTAAGTTTAAGCAAACACATTTTGAACATTAAATAAATTTTATATAGATTTGATCTTGCCATAACTCAATTAAACTTAATATTAATTTTATTTTTGTTGTAGTTGTTTGTAGAAATAAAAGTGAGATAGAATAGAATAAAATAAAATAGAATAATAAGTGGATGATATTTCTGTTAGTTCAACAGAACATGTGCCTTTTCAAAAAGCCATAAATTTTATAACGAATATTTACTTATCTCTATTTCAATAAGGTATTATAACAATCTATTCATTTACTGTATTATTTTCTTGGTATTTTCCTAAGTATTTTGTAAAGTCCGTCTATTATTAAGTGAGTAGTAGATGTGATTGTAATTTATATTTTGTAAAAGATGAAACCGAATAGAGTATAATAAAAAATACAGGTAATCCCAACCATTTATCGCTACGCCAAACGCCAAGGCAATAAAACACGTGTGTTTCAAAATGTATAAATATCTATTGTAAAATTAAACTAAGCTCATATACAATGAGGTCTTTATCTATAATAACAATGCGTCTATTAACTTGAATTGAAATGCAGATGTTCGTTTCTTTTGGTCGGTGTTAGTATAAAATTACCGTAAATAAATCTACTATTTTTATAATATGCACATTAGTTTTGAAAATGCTAAGTGTACTGAATATTTATTTTAGTTTGAAAATGATTGTTGATATGATTCCATTGTTGATGTTGTTGATTCTATGATGATCTTTTATTTTACTACTTCTGACTGCGTTTTTTTTATTTGACGTTTTTATCATCACAAAATTAATTAACTTTTTTATTTGTTTATTTGCGCTACGGAGTGCTCAGATAGTTATATTTTAAAGTATGCACAATTAATGAACTTTCCCTCATACTTAAACAGGCTTGGGACTGTCAATGGAAAAATACTAAGAAACAAATAAATAGTTTTCATAATGGTTCCAAATTGGAGCACTAGCACTCATTATGATATAATGGATCTTTTATTTAACCCTAAACAAGTCCAGTCTGTCTTGCACTAAGAACACTAATTTAACTTAGTCTTACTACTAGTGAATAAAAAACTAGTTCTGTACAATACACTAATACTAAAATAATTTATAAAACTTATTTAAATAACACCTGACATATATACACAAAAGTACCTACTAAAATATTAACTATAACTATTATTCACACTCGGTTAGCAAGTCGCGGCGCAAATACACAAAATTAGGTTGTTTCGCTATCACAACAGCTGAGCTGACTAACTGATTTCATTTCATTCAAAACAAAATAGCAAAATTCGGAAACAAAAATCATATCAACTCAATATTTCTTATTCGCTTACACTTACAAAGATACTAAGTCATTCGCTTCGCTTTTCTTATGATTTCATTCAATGTCATGATTTGGATGTAGTGCGACCAGGAATGATTAATAGCAACCTTTCTGGATCTATGATCATATGACATATGATTTTTAATTTCATATGATTAATCATATGCTACTTGTGAAATGTTCCATGCCTACGTCAAAGTCATCAGTCAAAAAACAAAAACAAAGTTATAACCCAGGGGCTGGAAACTTCCTTACATCCTCACTTTGTGATTTTAAACAGCGCCTCTATTGCAGTTCCACCTGAACTTATTAAAAAAGCGCGCCGTAATTTGCATATTAATCAATAGATGGCACTGTTGGTAATTCCTACATCGCGGTATGATTTCTTCTTTATTAGAGTATATAAACGTAAAATTTTATGAAATATTTTTTATAAGGAAAATGACGAAAAACGGTAGAGAATCGTGTCTACTTCTTCGACATGCTTGTTTTGTTTTTTTTTTGATTATATGTTCTTAGCCATACAGACAGTACATCGAAGTAAAGGCACAATATACTTACAGATATATATATAGGTGATTAATTTGTAGCAGAAGTTCGGGTGGAATGCCTCGAGATGGCGACAAGTTTGCATTATAAACTAGGTGACATTAAAATCAAGCAAGTTGGCTCTCTATATCCAGTGTATTACTTTACTCTATGTTATAACCTCTAAACATGTGATATTGGTACTGTTTCTGTCCCTGACTGAATTTATTTTGCTGTTCGATAAATTAATGTGATTGAAAGTAAATAAGTTTTCTCGAAAGTAAACAAATATAGATTGGTTTTTTACAATTATCATATTAATTTTGTCTTTTAAGTAAATTTAATTGACTGAATAATGTAATACTTTAAATAAGAAGAAGAGGAAAGGAATCATTATTAACACAAAAAAATAACAGTTATTTTAATACAATGACCCATATATCGTACCAGTTTAAAAAGACCAACAAGGCATTGTATAAAAGGCCTAATACAGTTTCTACCGAAGATGCTACTTATTGGAAGAAATTAGGGGTAAGAATTATACTAGGATATTTGTAGTTCTCGTTTGTAACGTATTACCTCTTCGTTCTAGTGATTCGGCTCACAATTCGAAGGTCTCAGGTCCAATGACCATTGACTTAAATAAATCACTTTTTTTTTGTCAAGTGAGGTGAGATATTGCAGGCTCGAATCACCTAATTATCTGAAAATAAATATGATTCCATGCTTTGGAAGGCACATTAAGGCGTTGGTCCCAGATACTATCATGGCAGTAGTTGAAAGGCTGCCAACCCGCATTTGGCCAGTTTGGTGTACTAAAGTTGAAGGCCATAGACAAAACATCCTGTTTAGGGTACCCTCCTTAGGGCATATAAGGACTGAAGATGATTTATCATACATACATATACTCACGGCGATATTCCCTAGAAGGGGTAGCCAGAGCTAAGGAATTATAAATTCCTCAGCCACTTTTGGAAGTTGAGTGGGGGAAAGATGGTTAAAATAAAGGTTTTTGGTGATGGGTCTCCAACGGCATCGCCCAAAAATCCAATAAAAAGCCCCAATACCCTTAGTCGCCTCTTACGACACCCATGGGTAGAAAGGGGTAGCGACATTCTAAGCCGGAACTACACGGCTATATATTAGATTTATCACAAATATATATATTGCTTTTATATTGGTGTTTTAATATTTTAGAACTAAATAGATTTTTTTTTGCATGTATGCTCTAAGCCTTGATTTTTTACAAGTATATAGATATACTCATAAAGTGGTTAAATCAGCTGTGTGTGCATGATTCATTATTTGATACAGGTAGTGGGTAAATTATAATTGCCAAACTTAGTTAGTTATCAGTATTTAGAAATAGCCATAGCTTCTGGAAGCACTTTTGAAAGATGAGTGAAGAAAAGTTTGTAATAATGAAAGTTGCTGGTGATGGGTCTCCAACCCTATTGCCCAAATATAACTTAAAAAGCCCCTATACCCTTAGTTGCCAAATAGTAAGAGACGGGGCACTGCTATTCAAGGCTGACACTACAACACTAATCAAATGATTAAGAAGATTGAAAATTCTGTTTTTGTTTTTTTAAATTTATTGATTTGGAGTTAGCAACAAATAAAAAACTTTTCCGTTAAGTTGTTACTTTAGTAGAGTAATATATTTTAGAGATAAATGTTGAAAAAGAGAAGTAAATCACAATAAAACTCAATAATTTGTATATTAAGTCAGATGTGAAGTGTGAATAATTAACATAGAAAACTCTTATAAAGTATCTTATAGTATATATTTTCTACTACAAAAAATGTTACTACCTATTAAAAGATATTTCTAAAATTTTACATGTATTTTTTTTTATTTATTTAAGATGTAGTTTCTCTATCATCTCCTTTGTGCCAGTGGAAAAACTCATATATTGTTTCAGTCACCAGTACTTGTGAAAGAATTTGGAGCAATTGACTATTTGGATTTTAGTCCAGTGGAGCCCTATTATTTTGCTGCAACATGTTCAGTTAGAGTACAGGTACGTAACTCATACTGTTTTTATATATACAAATCTATTTTTCTACAACAACACAACAACTATTGATTTTCAGATATTTTAATTGCATATTATTACATTGTAATGTTAGATTATGTGACCAAGTGAGAAATAGTGTTATTCGTGAAAAGTGTGGTGTGAAAGATGATATTGTAAGAAAGATAGAAAAAGGAATGTTGAGATGGTTTGGGCACATAGAGAGGATGGATGATAGAAAATTGGTAAAAGGGATCTATAGAGCTAGTGTGGATGGTAATGTTAGTAGAGGACAACCACGGAGAACACACTTGGACCAATACTACAAAACACACAGTTTAAACAATGAAAAATAATCTTCCTTATTCTATGTGTAAGAGGTATGAAAAAAAGTCTCCCAATTTTTGGCTTAACTGGTATGTATACTCACCCTGGTAATATAGTATAAAAATTCAATTGATCATATCTCTTTTCATTCATGTTAATTTATTGAAAAAATATACACATTTTAAATATTAATTGATCAGGTGTCATCTTATAAAAGTTTATTAAGATTTATATTTTTAGGTATTTTATTTATCGTATAATTTAACATTTTATCAATCACTTAAAGTACAAGAATTGTATTAATTAATTCCCATATTGATATCCTTTATGTTATGTCAAATTAAGATGTAGGAATGCAGTATGCATTAGCTTTTATGCCAAATCACAACTGCCTTTATTTTGCGGCAATTCCACCCTCAAAAATAAAACAAACATTCTGCTTGATTACACAAATTTCATTTCTGAATTACATTATCTTATTTGGATTATTTGTTATCAATAATGTATCAGCTGCTATCATTTATTTTTAGTATCAGTTCATGTTATTAGATTAGTTATTTCTGTAATAATTCCATACTTGCTCCGCTACAAGAAGTACTACCCAAGAGGCTGAAAGCGTAGGCATTGATAAGAAAGCTTAAGGACATGGCAAAACCATAATGTTTACTTGATGGACAAAATAACCTTTATACTAGTACTTCCACCTCAAGATAATACAGCCGAACTGAGCTTGCATTTGATTATATCTACTATTCAATTTATGGAATCAATTTCTTTAAAACACTTAAAAATTGAAGTAGGTAAAATTCTATTAAATATGAATAACTTTTTTTTCAGGTCTATGATCCCATCACAAAGGTAGTCATCAAAAATATATCAAAATTTGTTGAAGCAGCTTATGGGGCCTCTTTTAGAGCTGATGGTAGACTAATAGTTGCTGGTAGTGAAGAAAAAGCGGTCCGATTATTTGATGTCCAATCTAAGAATTTATTGAGAGTTTTCACAGGACATACTGCACCAGTAAGATTTTGTTAATATTTTAATTTGTTTAAATTCAGCTTTTACTATTTTTTATCCCAAAAACAATTATACAGAGCATGCAGCATAAGGCGTGTGAGATCAAGTGTGGCAAATGAGAAGTGAGGAATTGCAGAGAGATACAGGACAGATTATTCCTAAAAAATCTGTCAGTATGTCACTTCTCAGTTGACAATAGCTCCTGCACTCCTCAACCTACACAGGCTTCTTTTCACAATACCCACATTATGCATTGCACATCTAAGTTCAACTCAGCCATATGAAATGATAAATTAACCACACATAAGATTTAAAAAAATGATGCACTGGTTTATGCCCGAGTCAGGATTTGTATCCATGCCTCTCAGCATTTAAATCAGTAGTCATTATTGCGATTCAAAGTTTTAAAATTCCCTTATTAATAATAATAATTGTGTAATAAATATTTTAATTTGTTTTCAGGTCCATAGAACATTTTTCACAAAAGATCAAACAAAAATCATAAGTTTCTCTGATGACAAATCAGTTGGATTATGGGACATAGCTACGGAAGAGATGATAACAAATTTCACTGGGCATACTGACTACGTACGCTGTGGAGCTGCCAGTCCTATATCACCTGAGATTATACTCTCAGGGGGCTATGATAATGCTGTTAAGTTATATGATTCTAGATCTAATGAGGTTGTATTGTCCGTCGACCATGGTAGTCCGGTGGAAGCTACATTGTTTCTTCCGTCTGGTGGCATATTTATCAGTGCTGGAGGCACTGAAGTTAAAGTTTGGGATATTTTTAATGGAGGAAAATTACTGGCTAATATTTCTCAGCACCACAAAACAGTCACATCTCTTAAACTTGCTAGCAACAACAGTAGACTGTTATCTGGATCCTTAGACAGACATGTAAAGATTTATGATATATCTACTTTCAAAGTAGTACATAACATTGACTTTCCAAATGCAGTAATGAGTTTAGGAGTTTCTGAGAAAGATGACGTTTTAGCAGTAGGTATGATTGATGGAGTTATTTCTATAAGGAAAAGAGAGCAACCAGAACCCCGAAAAGACAAAAGTAAAGCTTTTCTTAAGTTTGCTTCAGATCACATAAAGACCGGTAAAATAGATTTAGTTATATCTGAACCAAAAATGAAAAAGGACTCACACTATGATGCACATTTACGTAAAATGGAGTACTGCAAAGCACTGGTCACTGTAATGAGACCTTATGTAGCAAACAAAACACCAGAAATAACTGTAGCATTACTTCAGGAATTACTCAGACGGGATACTATGCATGTAGCTATGATAGATCTGGATGAGAAAGGAATAAATGCAGTTTTAAGATTCTTTATTAAAAATTTAGGTGAGACCAGATTTACTCGTACCATTATTGATTCAATGAATGTATTTATAGATGTTTTTGAAAACAGAGTTGATCAATTCTCTGAACAAAACTTGCTATCTTTTAATAAACTTCAAGAGCATATAAAATCCGAAGTTGAAGTATGCAAGAAAATATGTGAATTAGAAGGCGCTCTTGGACTTATTTTGGCGGGAGCACAAATCGGAGCGAACGACGCCCCTCCAATAGATTTAAATAACACCATAGCACCGTCCAGTAAAGCACAAAAAGAAATTGTTATTGATGTATAAATAAATAATAGAACAAAGTATGTAATTTTTTATTTAATAAATTTACTTACTGCTCATACATGCTATAAAATAGATTTCTCTTCGATAAGAAAATAAGTTTCATGGAGGAGCTGTTCTGTGTGAAGCAAGCAAATAATTTACCAGCAACATTAAGCTGGAGCCTAAAATGGCATTTTTTTATATCTAGGGACACAAGAGTACTGACTGTATTCCACTGACTCACTGATGTTCATCAAAACTCTTGAGGTACTTAATTCATAAAAATCTGATAGTTGACCAAACCCTTCAAACAGGGGCTGAAAGTTTCATTTAGTTAGGCATCCTCATGGAGATACTAACTAAAAAGGAGAGTGCCTAATAAAAAAGTTGTACAAAACAATGCAATCTATTACATACATACATATACTCACAGCTGTAAATCCCTAAACGGAGTAGCCAGAGCTTCAGAAGAAGAAATTGTTCAGCCACTTTTGGAAATTCAATGGGGAAAAGACTGTAATATAAAAGGTTTTTGGTGGCGGGTATCCAACCACATCACAGCAAGATAAGTATGGTGTCCAAAATAATTGTCTTGTATGTTTCGGAGCTTTTATCATTTAACTAAGGAAATAGTTAGCAGAGCAAAATTTAGTGAAAACTATTTTGACCTTTCTATTTCAAGTAAATAATATAAGTGAAATAAGATGCCATGTAGTGTCGGCTTAACTTGGGACAAATATTTTTTTACCCGCGCATCGTGAAAGGCAAGTCAAGTTTTGGTTTGGGACTTTTGAAGTTATTTACTGCATAGTTTATCTTTCTTTTAATACCACCATCATTCACTTACCATTTTTTCTCTACTCAACTTCAAAAGGTGGCTGAGGAAATTTTATCTCTCAAGCACTGGCTACCCCTTCATTTATAATGTACTAATTAAAAATATGTATGTATGTATGTATACATAGGTATTTTTGTAACCTTTAGAGGAACTCTTTTTAAAACACCAACAAATGGTCACCCTACTTAAAATGACACACAGCTATCTAGCCTTTAGAACGCCCAAGGACGGATCCGTCCATACCCCAATCCTTTGCCTAAGGACGTATCCGTCCAAGGAGGAATCATTTTAGTTTTAGTTAATTTTAAATCTTATTTATATGATAGGATAGTTGAAATCACTTTAAAGTGATAAAGAATGAGTCCATTGACCATAAACAACATTCGCACCTACATTCACCTATACAAATTTTCGGACTAAACTTCATTCAAATCTTGCATTATTCAAACGGTCGTGAGCTAACGAAGTGTTTTTACTTTATTTTATAAATTATGTGTTATAAACATAGATCGGATAATCGGATGCATATTTACCTAAAGTTGACCGGCGGCTTAGTATGGAAAGCACTTCTTTATCGTAAAGATTTCGGGATTTCGGAATTGATGCATTTAATGTTCGGAATATAGAATTAAATGTATTTTCATTACGTTTGTAGTGTTTTCTATTACAGTATATTATTTGTATGTACATTACTTGTATGGAAAAAAACCCAATGTTTCGGGATGATTACCGTTAGC
Organism: Bedellia somnulentella; assembly: GCA_963576735.1. Taxonomy (NCBI): domain Eukaryota; kingdom Metazoa; phylum Arthropoda; class Insecta; order Lepidoptera; family Bedelliidae; genus Bedellia; species Bedellia somnulentella. Next base: position 10,980,024 of record OY755182.1, read on the forward strand.
GTTTTGGTTATAAATATAATTGAATGCACACTCAAATAAAGGTTTTTAAATGAGGAGCCGTAATTATTTTCGGTGAGAACAATATTTGAATAACATTGTAAAGCTTGTTGTGCACTTAGCTGCACATTTACGTTAAGATTTTAACTATTATGGAATATATCGAAAAATAAATGGAGATCAATTTCAGTTTTGAATTTACAATTCTCGTTATGTTCAAAAAAGCGTTATAAATGTGAATGTGCGAGTGAGACGGATAGGTAACTTTGGCTGCTTGTGCGAGTGAGACGGCATTCTCAAAACCGGTTTGTGTGCAGGTAGGTGCAAGAAACCCCGGTAATGCATGTCTTTTGTTATCTTATCTATCTATTAGTTACTTGAAAATATTCGTCGCTTTGCTTGCCATGCGTACGGGTGTGTTTTGTGTTTCTTTGCAATTTTCTAACGATTTGGCTATTCAACAACGGATTCTGATTTGCATCGTGATTTGGTTTTGGATTTTAGTTTTTCTTGAAACGACGTCTTGTGCTACGGATCTCGGAACTCTGCGTTGCGTCTTGTATTTACAAGGTAAGGATTATTGTATTTTACAAAAAAATGTATTAATTCATTGTATGTACCTATTGCGCTTACACATTTTATTCTGCAACTTGTTCTAAAACAGTCCATACGAGTATTTGCCATACAATACAGAGTGTTAAAATAATTAACGAATAGTCTTCTTTTCAGCCATAATGGCGGAATCAACTCAAAAAGAAGACATAGCTCAATCATGGATAAGAAATTACCCAGAGATGTTTTACGATCCGGCAACTAGCAGTATAACTTGCACAAAATGTGAGACACGTTTAAGTGCAAAGAAAACTATTTTGAACCGACATCTGAAGTCACAAAAACATCGTGGTGTTCAAGCAGCAGCGCCAAGTGATTTTTATTTTGATCTGGTTTATTTTCTAATTATGTGCAACATACCATGGTCAAAAGTTGACAATCCTAATTTTCGGAATTTTTTCGAAAAATACATTTGTAAATGTAACAACAAAGACAGAACCATTCCAAGTGAGTCTTTGCTGAGAAAGAAGTACTTGAGTGAAAAAAAATATATTTTATAAATTAATATTATAATTTGATAGGTAGGTAACCAACTAACTCGTAAATTCGTAATTTGTTTTATATCCGATTAGTTGAAAATCCCTGATTTTTTTCGAATCCCGACATTGAAAAAGACAATTCCGAAAAAAGAAGCCGTCTCCATATTTTCTTAGCCAAAAAATAAGTTTAGGTAAATATGCATCCGATTATCCGATCTATGGTTATAAATTATCCTTATTTTAGCATAACTTCTTTCTTTTGTTATTCAAAAATGTAACAAAAATGAGTTAGGACAAAAATAAACAAAACTGAACATAAAATTGAGCATATTTCTCAGTCGGGGTCACTTTTAGGTTTTAGGTAATTTTTTTTTTGAAAGGTAGACAATCTAAATAAAGCATATAATGTCCATATATTTTATCACAAATCATGGGTTACCTATCTAACTTTACATTTCAATCGCTAAACTATACTAACTAAATAAATAATAAGTAATTTACATCAATGTTCTATACCCGTCCGAACACGGTTCATAGTGCCGATACTTCCCGGCAGACGACAGTAACAAGTAGGAAGGTACTGTCAGCCTACGAAAGGCTAGTTAGCCGTCCCTGTTCAGGACGCCAGTGCGCATTCCTGTTTAAATAGTACCTCCATGTCTGGTTCTAAATAATCTGTGATCGGCCGCGATTTCAGTAATGCCAGACTCACAGCTATTGCTTACTTGTAGGGTAATTCATTGGAGTACAAAAATATATGCTAACTTTTGGTTATTGCAAAAATACAAACGTACATAATTTTGGAGTTGATGTGTAATCTCTGAACTAAGTCACAAATACGTTTACAACAAAAGAAAAGAATGTATTATACATCTCTTGATTGGCTACGCTGTCTTTCTTGTTTCGGAGAATGTGCATATCTAGCAAAGAAATATTAGTAATGGTTCAATAAATAACTGAATAAAAGGAAAAGAGTATCAAGAACTTAATAAATACACTGCATAAAGTGCATGCATATGCAAAAGCAATGTCAAGCAACATGAATATCGTGTACCCGTACCATAACGTAGTACGTTACTGTACAAAGTGCTGAGTACGAGTTTAGACGAATCGTTTACTTTAGGCTGCAGTTAAATATTTCTTGGAAGACAAATGTACTGTTTCCTCTCCTATCCTATGTATAAAATCAATCATTCTAACTGTAGAAGAAATCTCGATTGAAACTACCACACAGCAGCACGATTTTGGGGTAAATTTGGGGGAAATTCTACCACTTTGTCTGGCAATCTGTTTCAAGTGTGTGTGTGGTGTGGCGTGTGGCTTGCAAATTTGTATTGTATTTGATTATTCGTAATTTTCTCTCATGTTTCATTGTCAGCGTGTCATTAACATAAAATGTTGTGAAAATAGAAAGATAATTCAATCAAACCAAGTCATATCGCTGAGGAGCAAGCTGACCTAATATTAACTCAAAATGGCTATGTCAAAATCGACTAACACCTATAATCGTCAAAACTGGGAAGATTCTGTGAGTTTTTATCGTTATGAAGAATCGTTGTGTTTGATAAATGTCTACTACCCAACTAATCATTGTCTCTTGATTTTCAGGACTTTCCAATACTTTGTCAAACATGTCTTGGTGATAACCCCTACATTAGAATGGTAAGTTGACTCCTTCACTTTACGATAAACTCTGTAAATCGCACAGAAACAATTGATGAGAATATTTTTTTCATTTTCAGACTAAAGAAAAATATGGCAAAGAATGTAAAATCTGCTCGCGACCTTTCACAGTATTTCGTTGGTGTCCAGGCGCACGAATGAGGTTTAAGAAATCAGAAATCTGTCAAACATGTTCTAAACTCAAAAATGTTTGCCAAACATGCCTTCTTGATCTGGAATATGGTCTCCCCATTCAAGTGCGTGATGCAGCACTAAAAATACAAGATGACCTACCTCGTAATGATGTCAATAAGGAGTATTACATTCAAAACCTTGACCAGCAAATGACCAATGCTAATGATCCATCACAACCAAGTAATTCAGCATTGAAATCAAAAGGAGCTAATGATCTTCTATCAAGGCTAGCCAGAACTGCTCCATATTATAAAAGGAACAGGCCACATGTGTGTTCTTTCTGGGTGAAAGGTGAATGCCGGAGAGGTGAAGAGTGTCCATATAGACATGAGAAGCCAACTGACCCTGATGATCCCTTAGCAGATCAGAATATCAAGGACCGGTAATATTTGATTTGTAATATCTCACTTCTGTTAAAATAATGGCGCAACATAGATTGTTTTTAAATTTAATTTAATATTTATTCAAAATATTTTTATAATTTAAAGAGCTGTGTAATTTTAGCTGAGATTAATACTACACCATTTGTTATTTGTTTGTTGACTAAGAGCATAGGGGCTTTTAAAGTGATTTTTGCAGTGATGAAGGTTTGATTCTGGATGTAAAGGGATATACTAATACATTTGCATGTATAACTTTCCAGTTCTAAGGCTTGGTATGGTTCCCTAATATCTTGACTAATCATCAAGATATTGTAGGCTAAATCAACAGGAAGTCCATAAAATATATAACAATTCTGCGTTTTAGAGGCATGATAAGCCATATCAGTCTCAGATAGTTTCAAAGAGTTGAGGTTCTTCAGTGTGAATAAATATGAGTTAATTAATGATGAATGGAGTCCAAATAAATTTTCTCATATTAATCATAGTTCTAAAATAATTATGACTTTACAGTTACTATGGTGTAAATGATCCTGTTGCTGAGAAGTTGATGCGGCGGGCAGCAGCAATGCCTGCTCTTCTGCCTCCTGAGGACAAAACAGTGACAACTCTGTACATTGGAAACCTGCCAGATAGTATGACTGAAGATGAGCTTAGGGGACACTTTTACCAATATGGAGAAATAAGGTAGGGTATAATGTACTATATCTACACTGCATTGTTTGTTTAATGTAGTGTTACTTGTATTTAACAAATTATATAATACCAAATAGTGCCAGTTTAGAATTTCACTTTCTACCCATTGGCCCGTTCCATTCATACCCATTGCCTCTTACAACAATAAGAGGCAACTAAGGGTATGGGGCTTTTTAATGGCAATGCGGTTTAAGACCCATCACCAACAATACTTTAGTTCTACTATCTTCTTGCCTATTAACTTCCAAATGTGGCTGAGGAGTTTCTAGCTCTAGAAGCTCCCTTTTTGGGATTGGTTACCGTGAGTAAATGTATATGTATGTATCTTATATTTCTTAAAATTTAGTTAATTTGGATACTTCAAGAATAATTGGACACAACACAATTTTTTATAATTTACTTTTTGGAATTGTGTATTGTGCAAAGCTTTCCCTTGTGATGTCTATTTTTGAAAGTAATGAAATGTGTTATTTATTTATACATATATTCACGGCTAGAAATCCTATAAAAGGGTAGCCAGAGCTTCAGAACAAGAAAATTGTCAGCCATTTTTGTACTTGACATAAGATGGGCATAAGATAATAAAAAATGGTTATTTGTGATGACTCTTAAACCGCATCGCCCAACAACTTCTTTAATAGGGTCAAAACCCTTAGTCGCCTCTTATTTATTATATTTATTCAAAATGGATTCGAAAATAAAATTCATGCTATTCATTTGAAGACCTTTTAACCTCAGGATTAGTTTAGATGTGAGAATTTATGAAGACAATAAAGCCTTGAATGGCCACGCCCAACAAAATTCTGGCAGAATGCATAATAAGTCGTACATTTCAATAATTTTCTTGTGTCCAACAGATCGTTAACTCTAGTCCCACGTGCCCAGTGCGCTTTCGTGCAATACACGACTCGTGGCGCGGCCGAACTCGCGGCAGAGAAGACGTTCAACCGACTGATCATTGGAGCCAAGAGACTCACTATCAAGTGGGGAAAGTCGCAAGGTAACATACATTCATATATATTCACAAACCCCAAAAAAGGGAAACCCGGAGGCTGATTACGTATTTTTAGCGACCGCGACTGTGTCGCAAGTTGTAATATTGTCGCTGTCAAATCGCATGCAAATTTAATGACATTTACAGCGACAATTGTGCAACTTGCGACACAATCGTCACTTGTAAAAGATACGTAAGCAGGGGCAGATCTTAAAGACTTAACGTACACATGACTCTGTCCTTATAAAGAGGAGTCTTTCCTCATTATTCCTAGGAATAATTGTCTAATGAGGACTATTACACCCAAGTAAAGTATTGGTTATTGTGGTGGACGATCTGATTGAATTATCGCAAATTAGCGTTGGATGTACCGTTAAGAAAATCTTAAAATAAAAATATAAAACCTGAATTGTATCAATTTCTATTTTGAAAAAATGAAACAATGGAGTTTCTTGTTGTTTTCTCTTTACAAACAACTTTCAAAGTAAAGTTAAAATCAGCAGTTTTAAATTTTGATGTTCGAAAAGTATCAGTAAAGATTTTGTTTTTAATAAAAATATTGATTTTTATTCCGAATTAGAAATTCCTCATCGCTATTTGTAGTTATGTAGTTATTTTTGTAGGTATCAAGGAAAATCAGTTATCTATAAATTGAGAAGTTTGTTTTCCATTGTAAAGTTTAAAAAAAATAACTATCAAATTTCAAACAAAATTATCATTTTTATATTTTATTTTAATAATATTATGATACTCTCCAAATATTAATCACACATAGTACACATTTGCATTCATATCAATGATTCATATATTACTCGTGAAAGCTTTAAAAAATATAAATTGTTAAACAACTAAAGTTAGAGAAATAAATAGACCAGTATAGCAAGCACGAGCGCTATTTTATCGACACGATAACGGTTAGAATGATATGGCAGTATACGATACTAAGTAAGTGCGTAAAAGATGGCTGCTTTATCCCACGCGATAACTAGTTTAAACACGGCTCGTGCTTGCCCTTCTGTAATTGTCTAGACTTATACTTGGAGGAATATATATTTTTATCAAATGTTGTCCGGATAGTTAATTCAAAAACATATAGCTTAAAAATTGTACTAAGAGTCATATTAAACCGCATCAGGTAAAAGCAAAATAATTAAGCTCCTATATTTCTTCTTCTTTCGTGATTGCTCATTGTAATTAAAACAACTATTAACTTTCGGATTTTGAAAAAAACATGTAACAACACGCGTTTATGTATCCGAAAGTCAATACTTGTTTTAATTGTCCCATATTTCTAATATATAAAGGATAAATAAAGGAAAGAAAAATTTCGACACCGGCGGGGAGGTCTCGGGTTCGGTTCCCTTTCCTTTATTTATTAGTAATAATCCCCACGTGAGGTTTTAATGAGCAAAAGCATTCAAATTATCCTACATTTGTTTTATCCCAGGTCGCCAAGGCCCTTCAGATCGTGAGGCTCAGCCGGAGCTGCCGCCCGTACCAGGACTGCCGACCGCGCTGCCGCCGCCGCCGCCGTACATGCACCCATTCCCGCCACAGGTAACTATATGGTAAAAAAAATACACAGGCACAAAATATAAAGATTAAACTACGTAATATAATATATTGAAATGTATTGCTGTTGGTTAGTCTCGCTAAAACTCGAGACCGGCTGTACCGATTTGGTTGATTTTGGTATTGAATTTTATTAGCGGAAGTCCAGAGAAGGTTTGAATAAATGTAAAATTTTAGCTTTTAAATTATTTATTGATTAATTGATATATTTTTTAATTTATTTATTTATGGAGTACGAAGTCTGCCGGGTCATCTAGTAATGTATAAATACGCCCTAAACGGGATAAAAGATTTGACAGATATCAGATTGCGATTAGCTGTACATGAGTACCATGAGGTATTGTCTTGACGAGATTCCTCCTACACTTGTACTCAGTATACTTTATTAATATGTCTATGAACGACTCTTTCTCATCACTTGCTACGTCAAACTCTGGCCAAATAGGTCAATAAAAATGGTTACAGATTTCTTTAAATGAAATTGATAAATCCATATTTATCATTAACCTATAATTTATATTGGAAAGATTCTTAAGGAAAACATTTAATCTATACTAATATTATAAAGCTGAAGAGTTTGTTTGTTTGAACGCTAGGATCTCAGGAATTACCCGATCAAATTGGAAATTTCTTTTTGTGTTGGATAGTCCATTTATTGAGGAAGGTTTTAGGCTATATATCATCACGCTGCGACTAACAGGAGCAAACTATCAGCGAATAATGTTGCAAAAACGGGGATAATTATTCATACTAAGGCTTCCGTTGTATGCGCTGCGTAAACGGTTTAAGTTACCCAAAAAAAATGTATCATAGAATTATTTCTCTTTAAATGATCTAAAAAAATGGCCGCGAAAGTATATGTCTAACTTTTAAGTTTCACTTACTATAACCATTTTTATGGTAAATAAATTTGCTCGAATTTAATGCATAATTGCCATAATGTTTTACCAACATAATATTAATCTTTATCCAAATAAATATGTTGTTGATTGAGAGTATTTAATTGAGAACAAAATTGTCCTTGATATCACTTAATTTAAATAAACATCTTAGAAGATAATACAATTTTAAAATTACTCCGTAACAAAATTCACACGCGTGCATGAAGCGCAAGACAAGACGCTGCGCTGGCCGGCGAGCGAGGTCACCTGCGCGAGAAGCTTATGTTTAAGCCTTATCCTATTAATATTATAAATGTGAAAGTTTAGATGTTTGTGTGTTTGTAGCTAAATGAAGACTAATTAACAGAACTTATTTAAAATAAAATTTACAGGAAGCCAGATAATGATCCCAATTAACACAATAGGACACTTTTTATCCCAGAAAAATTAAGAGATCAATAAATTGTCTTAAAAAATGGTGAAACAGACTAACTGACTAAGAATCAATGCTCAGCCGAAACTACTATACTTATAAACATAAAATTTTATAAAGTGAAAAAATTGTGAGGACACTATGAAAAACACCTTTTCTCATCCCATGACAGAGACCCTCAACAGGTCAGTTAAATATTTCAGTTTGACAACGTGAAAGTCTACACTTGACAGTACGAAGTCTGTGGGGTCAGCTAGTATCCGATAAACAGAGAACGACGTATGTATGTATTATTGTGCCTCTATTTTCTCTAGACTGTTCAAATGATAGTCACCAAACTTTAGAGTTTTTACTTCTTTATGAACGTATGGTATATATTGTATGGACGTAGTTAGCTGTCGAATTAAATACAAAAGGACCACAGAAAACAGCAGTTCCACTAATTAGAATATTTTGTTCATGAAATTATTATTAATAAATAAAGGAAAGATTTTTTTTGATACGGGAGCGTATACCCGAATGTCGAGGGTTCAATTCCCGCTGGTGTCAAAAAAAATCTTTCCTTTATTTATTAGCAATTCTATTCCCTAGTAGAAAGAACTAGAAATACTCGCTCTAAGCGTCATATGCTTAGAGGGAGTACTTCGATATCTCTTGAAAAATAACTCCTACAATAAATATGATACACAGATGCCTCCACCGCCGCCGCGGCCCAACGACTACTTCAACCTCCAGATGGGCGGCTGGTGGGGTCCGCCGCTGCCCCCCGCCGCGCCGCCCGCCATGCACTACCCCTCGCAGGACCCCGCCAGGCTTGGACACGCCCATCATAATACGCCGCAGACTTAGATCTTCTCTGTAAAGCGGATACCCATCGCGAGTCGGATCAGCCTCTGTAGCAGTCTTGTCAGAGACCACATGTCACGTGGGAAATGAGAAACTGACAGATCATTCATACAAATCTCTAAACTCTAAAACTATCACACTCCTCGTGTACAAGCAATCCGAGACACAATTTTTTGCCAAACCGTGTTGTGGACGTGTGGAACAAACTACCAGAGACAGTGATCAGTGCTCCCTCAGTGAACTCTTTAAAAACAGACTTGATAAACATTTAAAACAAGTGCAGTGATATACACGCATCAGCAAAATATTGCTGCTAGTGTATTATGTTGAGTAAGAAATAATAGAATAAATTCTGTCAGTTTCTCACTTCTCAGTGGACATATGCGCTCTGACAAACCTCATGCTACGGGGACTGATCACGCTGGCCGCTTCATAGCTGATTAGACACTGACCAATGTAAATCGACTCTTCTAAACCCGGGTGGACGGAATGAACGGGCGGCGTGAGAGGTCTACTGATAGTGGTCAGTGCCCATTTAACTATGAAGCGTAATCTAAACCGACTTGCGATGGGCATCCGCTAAACGCAGTGCATGCCCTTAGTTACGACCTTTAATAGGGGTCTAGGCAAGATGACAACGATAGTTTCAGCCGTAGGTATTCGTACTGGTCGGTGAGACGAAGGTTTTAAAAGGCAAATATTATAGTGATTAAACCAACTTACACTAGCAGATAAAACCAACAACAACTGCGGAAAAAACAATATAAAGAAATAATAACATCTGTAACACTTACCTGTACTCGCCAATATTTTATATAGACTTTGACTTATGGAGATATGGTTGGATCCCACGAATATCTCTATTAGATACACTTTCATAAATCGGAATCTTCGTTTAGTGCAAGGGCGACAGAAATATAAGCTTATATGAGTTAGAAGAGATACGGGTGAATTTATCGATGTTGTCTTGATGACTAGAACTCGAAAGCTCTAATACAAAACTAATTTTATTTGATTACTATTCCAAAGCAATAAGGTCTAAATGATAGTGGTATTTTTGCCACTATTTTATTAAGGCCTGATTTGATTTGGTTTTAGAAGATATTGTTCTACTAAGTGATTTTTGTTTTTAATGGTTTAGAGTAATTGTTTTATGTACTGTACCAAATGTTTGTTGTATATTTGTGTCATTTCACATGTTTCACTTAAAATGAGATATACTTGTATCAGATGTAAATAAAACAATGGTATAGACTCTATACTATAGAGAATAAGTTTCTTATATTTTAGTTTATAAATTTATATGTAAGTAAAATAAATAAACCATAAAACAAACACGTTTTAATTATTATCATTTTCAACCTATTGCACAAAAATGATGAGGATCTTAATTTATCTGAATGTTGTCTCTTTTAAATGTCATTTACTTAATCTGTCAACTGATTTTAAATTATTTTGACTAGATTGGTAACATCAAATATATCATATTTATTTAAACTTTATAAATATATATGTATATTTAACTTACCAAGGTTATTAAAACGGTGAGGGATAACATCTTGAGGAAACGCAACTCGCATGGCTGAGTTGTACTTAGTCACATATTCGTAAAAAGCAGCGATCAGGCTGAATATGTGTATATAAAAAAGTCCTATTGTTCTGTTTAACACTCACAATTTCGACGTGTATGCCGTTACATCATCATGTCACCAATAAGACGCTCACAAAAGTCATGTCCTCTGATAAAACACTAAGCTCTCATACCCACGAGACTGTTTTGCGCCGTAGTTAAAGCCCTGTTACAAAACGAGTCTACGGGCGGTCGTCAGTCGTCCACACGACGCCGCTGCTAAAACCACGGTGCTCGCAAACAATTTGCGCCAGGAGAAAACTGTCTCGTGGGAATGAGTCCTAAGAACTCATAGAGCCTCCCTCGGTTGTCGTACAAGGAATCTGATAAGAACAATAAGCGCTCATGCCCACGAGACGGTTTCGCGCCGGAGCTAAGCCCTGTTTCAAACCGGGCGGCGGGCGCCAGTTGTCTATGGAGCTGTGGCGACCGCTAGACGGCGAACTAACATAAATACAAATTCTAAGTTGGTACACAGCAGGGTGTTCTGGCCAGTATATCTTTGCTGTTCCCACAGCGGTGACCCCAACAACAACATGACGAATCTTTCTACTACATTTCTCAATCTACCCACAACTTCTACTCCTCGCTTACCTTACCAAACTACTCTACTCACCCTACCGAGCATCTACTGGCACGCTATTCTGCCTCACTGCTCACACTGCACTCTACTACTAGACGGCGAACTCGCTCGCACACTAGTCCCTCTCTACTATTGGTAACAGGTACCTCCTAGCTCTTCGATATCGTCTATAGACTAGGAGGGAAATACTGTGGCGACTGCTAGACGGCGAACCACACAACGCCGGTGCTAGAGCAACGGTGCTCGCAAACAATGTGCGCCAGGAGTCAGGAGAAAACTGTCTCGTGAGAATGAGCCCTGAAAAGTCATATGGCCTTCCTCGGGTGTTGTACAAGTGACTGAGATCTGAGGCTTTCGGTTATGTGCAAGCGGTTGAGATCTGTCACCAATGTCCATTCCATTTCTGCCGTTTTTCTGTGAAAAGACTAAGTAGATAAGGTTCTGTTGATTTTGCAGCTCTATCTACCCCCTTTTGGTACACACGTATTTACGAGAACGGCGTCGTTAGTTTATCTTACTCACTTCTCATATATTCCCTAAAAGGCTGGCAAAGGTACTAATACTTCTAAAAATCACGTGACTTTGTCATCTGTAGTTCAGAGTACATACATACGTATACTCACGTCTATAAATCCCTAGAAGGGGTAGCCAGAGCTAAGTAATTAGAAATTTTACAGCCACTTTTGGAAGTTGCGTAATTTCATATAATGGTAAGTTGTTCAGAGTACCTACCCACGTTTTGCTTGTACAGTGTATTCACGAGATAGGGGGCAGGCCTATCGCCGTTTTGTACGAATACACCATAACATGACGATGTTCCACTCAGCCATGAGGTTTCTTATAAAGAAATGAGGAACATTAAAGTGAGGATAGAATAACATTTTAGAAATGCCGCGGCAAGGAGAAGGGACCAGTTATTGAGGTTATCCTTATCCGACACCTAAGAAATTAAGTCTCATATTGTCTCAATAAATGTATGACTTATTAATGTAATAACTTAATTAATATAAATAAATAACATAATTCTCCTCCAGTTGTCCGGAAGGTTCAGTGCTTAACATTCACGCCATTTATCCTCGAAGGGGTTGGCAGAGGTATAAATACTTCTTTTAACAACAGGGGACAACGCCACCTAGTGTCCAAAGTAGGTTCCCATGTTAGCTTAGACAGTGAACTCACGTGATAGGGGGCAGGCCTTTCGCCGTTTTGTACGAATACACTGTCACATGGCTAAGTACAACTCGGCTATGTGGGTTTCCTTACGATTAGTTCAGTTTAGACAGGTTCAGTGCTTATAATGTAAAAAAATTGATTATGCCAAAAAGTCGAAATACTGATAAGAATAATGCAGAATGACTCTTTTTAGTGCCGCAAGAATTAAACATCTACTGTAATTCTGATCTTCTAATTACTGATACTGTAATTTAGCAAACCAGGACCTGCTTACACTTGTCATTTCTTTTAAGTTTACCATTTGGTAGTCAGCTTTACAAAATTTTGACTGCTCGTCGTAATAATAATAAATGAAATTGAAAGGCAACAACTTAAGGGCGTCCCCGGAAAAAAAGGTTGATATTGATTGTTTGGAAATTCTATAAAGTCTGATTTGATGATATTGATATGACATGAATAAAATATATGTTGGTGATTAGGTCATGGTGTTAAAATTTGATGTTTAACATTTTAATAATTTGTTGAAAAATATGATGAAAAAAATTGAATTGGAACAAGCTTTGTTTTCATAAAAACCGTATAGGCTCCACTGGCATAACATACATGTGAACTCATTATGTGTCTATATACGCGTAGCTTTAAGATCTGTAACTTTGATGTTTAACTTTTCATTTAAACAGTATAGTTATTCAATAAAACTAAATAAACTACATTTATGCTGCGCGCGCATTTTTTCCGTCCCTGTCACTCTCAGTAAATATGACGTAAGAGTGAGCGCAATAGCTGCAAAATGCGGAGAGGCCCTTAAATAGTTGCCTGTATGAAGCATTTTTTTTATCATGGATTGTACTTTGAGTGATAAATATCTGAAATATGGTCACTAATAGCAATAAAATAGTGACTTACTTACATTAAATACGAGAATGTATACACATGGCCATAAATCACAAAAAACCAGGGATATTGGAACATTATTAACGAATTTTTGAAGTTAAGTGGGGATAAAACCAGGCACATCGCAAAAAAACACCTATAAAATCCCAGTACCATTAGTTGCCTTTCACAATAAGGACACCTGCAACAAGAAATTGGAAAGTGCTATTTATTCTAAATCTACACACAGTTAAATATATTAAATTATAAAATAAAACAACTATTATTCACATTCCTTTATTAAAATAAATTGTAAAATCTATCTTAAAACTGGCACTTCAAGCTACAGTCTTGAAACATTTATGTCACACTCTCAAATATATTGATAGTATCAAAATTTATGTAAATATTACAGTAATGCGTAATTATTGGCATCATAAATATAAATACTCTTATATTGTCTTAAAAAACGTTTGAATCTATTGGAAACCAACCACTTTAATATCAGCATTACCTCGACCAGCAAGTATACCAACATGATACAGTCATTCATTTTTAATTCTTAAATACTTAAGTTGAAGGTAACAGCCAGTCGATTTTTCTTATTTTTGTTTAATTATATTTTATGGAAGTTTGGGGAAGTTTCTGCTTAATTATATTAACTATATTATAAATGCTGTAAAAAATTATCTTAAACTGGTAACAATGATATAAAACGATGAAAGAAATATATTTATTATACAAATATCAATTTTAATTTTCAAGCACTCGGAATTTGATGTCTATGTTATCAACTGACTTGTCTATGTTATGTTTGGAAATTTTCTTATTAAACTTTAACTTTAAACTTTATTATTAAAAAAAATTTAGGAACGTACAAAAGTATATTTAAATATAGATCACAGAATTGAATTAAATTTCAGTAACAAATTAGAAAATTTTAGTAAACGTCAAACAACAGATATCACATTTTTTGAGTGCCATGCACTAGTCAAAATTACAAAAGATACAATCACAATAAAATCTGTTTATATTTATGAATAAAACTATCCTGAATAGAAAATAAAACTTATTGTAAATATTTGTATAGAAAAAATATAGTAGGTAACTGTAAAAATAAGCAAGTCTTGATGAAAAAAATATCGACAAAACTGGACATCACCAAAAGCGAAAATATGACTCATTACACAAAGGCACTATATTGATTGTGAAAACATTACAATCATATGAATATCTCTATATATATTTTTTAAATTTATTAAAAAAACCTTTGTCTAGAAAGTGGACATAGAAAGCAATTGGATAATATAAAACCGAAAAGAATCGGGCAGTAAGCCTTAAATGCAAAGGTACCCAAATGGCACATTAATACAACAAACCTTTTTTTCTTAAATAGGTGCTTAGTCTAGGAGTACAAGATACTTTCAGCTTAATATCTAAATTACGTAAAAATATGAGATTATCGCAATAAATGCTTCTGAGTATTAAAAGTTAAATTATTTGAAGATGTCATCGTATTGTAGTTATACCGACGCTACTTAAAAACATTACTTAATTTGCCAGCTATCCTGATTTTAGACACAACGTTGTTGTCAATAGGAAACCTATACCAGATAACCCAGTAATAATTTGAAACATTATTATTTACTTTTGTTCATTTTATGACGCTATTTATTTAGCACTGCATCGGCCCTTCTTAGGTTAGTTTAATTTCAATTGACAAATTTAAGTTACGTCTGAAGACTAACAAAGATAATTAAGTAACAATTTCAGACACTAAACAATTATTTACCTGAACATGTTTATAATTTTAACATGGTTGAATTATTAATAGTATCAATATTAGATAGATCGTAAAATAAAGAAAGAAAGAAAAATAATTTATTTGGAAAATAAAATATTACAATGTTTGAGTAACAACAAATTAAAAACATATATCATATTGCCAAATTGGTTCTGGCTCAGCATATGTGCCTCAGCCGCGTGTCTCGCAGAACACGTCAGCTGCTGCACGCTGGTTTTCAGCCAGCACCATTTAGCCAGACAACAATAAAAAAACATAAAGCTCTATGTAGCGTACGAGGACCTTGTTTTCAAAATTGAAGAATTTTTAGATTATTACATCCACACACAAAGCAGGCATGCGGGCACAAAATGTTTACTTGCAAATTAGTTTATATTGTATCTTATTAAATATATGTATTAAAGACCTATACTAGATAGTAGGAAATAATAATAGACAATTTATTAATATGTTAACAAAGTATCAACTATATTAGAATTGTTAGTATCCTTAACAACAACAAAAAAACAATAGAAAAAGTGAGTATAAAAATAAATTTTGCGCGAGAAAATAATGTGCAAAATAATATACTCTTCCCATCTTTCCAATCAATTATTTACTTTGATTCATAAATTCGGGATTGTATGGCGGCTGAGAGGAATTTTCTGTAATACCAGGAGCTGTGGGCTCTGAATAGGGAGAAGAAATATTCTGAAACAAAATAATTTAAAAATATATTAAATTTGTAAAGAACGATGTCTTTCAAAAAAAACATTATGGCCTAGTTATAACGTTAGTGTAACTGTTAGCGTTTGTGAATTTTTGTTTAAGCGTAATATAAGATTATTGAAAAAAAACAAGGTAGTTTGGAAGATTAAAGTAGATGCTATGCTTTAGGTGATAAGACCGCCAATTATACTTCAAAGCAAAAACTTATCTGAAAAGTGTTTTTCTAATATGTGCAATAAATATGTTTCTATTCCATTTAGGCCATCGTGTCTTTGAAGGAACGAAATTTCAAAGAGGAGTGATCTGTTTTTATATTAACTGCTATATATACTGTAAACTGTAAGTTTTCTTAAAATTATCCAACAAATTATAAACTCACTTTGTTGAAATAAGAGTCAAGTGCGTTGAAAATATGTTTATTGCATACAGCATTTTTTGGTTGTTCTTATGTCATATCAATTAAATGAAACTTCTTTTTAACACTTTCGAAAATGCCCTTGCCATGAAACTGAAAACATCTGTTGAAAAACAAGCTATCTCCATAAATTATCTTTCAGACTCATGTTTGATTGGGACTTACCGTAGTGGGATACGGCGCTGCTGGCATGGGCATACCCATGGGTGACGCGTTCTGACCAAATCCTATGCCGGGATTTGGGGCGGGATATGGACTGTTCCCGCTAGGATACGGGGCAGCAGAACCTGGGTATGGCGGAGCAGAATTTGGATACGGTGAACCAAAAGTAGGGTACGGTGGAGCAGAATTTGGGTAACCTGTAACAGGTTGAGGTCCTGGAGAAGAATTCGGATGGGGAGAACTTATATTAGGATAGGGTGATCCATCTTTAGTGGGATAAGGGGATCCTGAGTTAGGATATCCCCCTGGAGCTAAGGCATTTTGATTTGGAGAGGCCGGATAGGGCGTAATATTTGGGTTATATGGAGGATTGTCTGAGTATGGTGCTTGACCGGATGGATAACCAGCAAAATCTGTATAAGGCACAGGAGGAGCTAACGAAGGAACGGGAGCTGATGGCCATTCATGTTGCAGAGGATTAGTGTACTGATCTTGATATCCTCGCAGTGGAATATTTCCAAGTACCAAGCGACGACTGTCACTTTGATTTTTATGGCAGCCCGAAGTATTCACGTGGACCTGTGGGTTTTTAATTCATATACATCATATAAATATTAGGGCTATTCCACATATCCCCCCTGAGCTATCCCCCCTGGGGGGGAAGAAAGGAATTTTTTTCCACATAGTGCTACCAGGGGGGATAAACGGAAATTTTTCTTCCACTTATCCCCCCTAAGACAAAGTACAATCGAAAAGAACAATCATTATGCCCGTGGACTACTGAACTTATTTTATTACCTTTTGTTACATAATTAATAATTTTCATCAATCTTACTGCTAATGTTCTTGTTTGTTTGGGATATTTTAAATCAAAAGGTAAGTAATTTTAGTTAAGGTGTCTTCAGGACACTTAGAAAAGTTTATACTCTAACCTAGTCTATTAACAAATTTAAGCAATATTTAATTATCATTTTCTTACATTGACGTATCATATGTTGTAAACTTGTAGAAGACTAATTTTTGTACCAGGGAATCATATGACTAGAGAAATTTGTGAACCTCTGTTTGGAAATGTAAAAAAGACAATATGATCAAACCGGCTAATTACCCTTGGTCCCTCTGATAGTCCTTTTTTTTAAATCAATGGCCCGTGGTCCCTTTTTCAATATGAACTGTCCAAAATAAAAGTCTCGCTTACATTTATAGGGTTTTTATTCATATTCTATAATAATGGTTTGATAGTTGAAATATTTTCATCATACAAAAAAACGTAAGAGGTAAAAACACTTAGAAATATTTTCACAAAAGATTGATAATGATGAATGCATTAAATGACTTGAATTTGATTTTGCGAAAATATTTTTAATGAAGTACTATGGGTGCTCTACCTGCAACCAAGCAAACAAGCATGCAAACAATCAAGCAAGTATGCATACAAACAGGCATGCATCCGCGTTTTATTTATAAAATTTTTCTAACATAAATAATATCTAGTTAAAGAGATTTACGATTTGTAAGACTATAAATAAAGTTACTTCGGTCTTTTAAATCTTTGGAATAATGAGATTACAGTAAAAGATATAGTTGGTAAAAGAAAAAAAAACATTTCTGGTTTTAGTTTTTCTGGGAAATGATACTTCTACAAAATGTATTTATGTACTAATTAAGTTGTGGAAAATAAAACATCTGCGATACGTAAATTCTGTGAACCGTTTTCTAAATGTTGAAATTCGGATTTAAAATATTCTAATATTCGAAATGTTACCATGTTTAACACATACATACTTAAATTTCGGCTATAATACCAAAACAGGGTAGCCAAAGGTTTAGAATTTAAAAATTCCTAAGTTACCCACTAAAAGGAATGAGGTATTGCTATTCTAAGCCGACACAAACCATGCGTTTTTAAACGTAAATTGTAGAGAGTATTTGTGTTCAAAAAAAGCTCTTCCGACCCCTTTTTGGGATTATGATTATGATATATGGAGATATCAAATAATCAAACTCACTCTCTATTTTGAAGTTACTTTTCAATTTATTCTTTTCTAACTAAAGAAAAGCATCAAGATAAAATCAAAATCATTTATTAAAAGAAATAAACACTTACAGAAATATTTACATATATATATATATATATACATACATACATACATATACTCACGGCCGCAGCCTAGGTAGCTTTTTAAAGATTACTTCAATTATCTTAGCATATCGAGAAAGTGTCCAACCGTTATATCTCCCGTTACCAATTGCATTTGTGCATTTTGGATTACATAATCGCGGGTAACATATTGTTACGACATCTGTTCGCAAGTAGGAGATAGGATTTGCCACTACTAGATAACAGATGGCGTTACTAGTATTTTAATAAGTAAAAAAAGGAATTACTAGATTTTTCTCGAATATCGACTTTTCGAGAATGTGGTACTAGAACTTTCTGTAATATTCGCGTATTTGAGATTTGGCATATATAAAGAGCGACGCGTGCTACGGGGTCATTGGAGTGCGAAGAACTAAAGCGAGAACAAGCGAAATACTAGAGCGAAGAAATTAAATACGACAGTGCAGTGATATACGGATTACGGAAATAAGCTTAACGGTGTGGACAGTGTTACTATAACGGAGTAAATTAGTGTTGTTAATTAGTGCGAGTATCGATAGTTAATTATCGATAGTGTTTGTTGTGTTGTGTAAAGTGCGTTATTGGTCAATAAATATAATTACACCTTATTGCACGAAAGTGTGACTGGTATTTATCAAATTAAGAACCCGGTACGTAACAATTGGTGACAGAAGTGGATTTGAAGATGCCAGTTATGCCGAAGGAAGACGGAAGAGAGGGTATGAAGACACGCGCTCAGAAAGCCGCAGAGGGTGAACAGCTGTCGGAAATGAGGTCATCGGTCACGAACCCTCGGAGTGACATTCCAGAGGAGACGTCCGCGGTGACTAACGCGCCGTCTACATCAACGGCGCCGGCGGCCGCAACTAATACTGACTTGGCGATGATAGTTGAAATGTTGAAAAACATACATTCGGAGGTACAGGGTGTTGTGAAACAAGAAGTTCGTGAGTTGCGCGAGGAACAGCAAACTAAGTTCTCACAAGTTCTCACTGCGGTCAATGAAGTCAGTGGTCGGGTGGTTACTGTGGAAAAAGACGTAGAGCAGATGAAGGAGCAGGTAACCACTATTGAGAAAGATATCGATGACATGAAGACCGACTTCCGCGGAATGGAGAAAAGGGTTCTGCAGCTTGAATCACGACCGGTCAAGGTTGTCTCCGGTGAGAATGTAGTAGCTGTCCATGGTCCTCGTGTGAAGGTTCCTCCCTACGACGGAACAACATCCTGGTCGGCGTATAGACATCAGTTCCAGACTGTTGCGGCTGCCAATGGTTGGACTGATGAACAGTGTTTGACTGCACTGACGGTGGCGCTCCGAGGTCAAGCACTGTCAGTAATAGAGGCGCTGCCGACTCCGAGTGGTGGTTTCAAGGACCTGCTGGATGCGTTGGAGTCTCGCTATGGAGAGCGACACCTGGAGCACGTGTTCCGCGCTCAGCTGCGTGATAGGGTCCAGCGTTCTGGAGAGGGACTTCAGCAGTGGGCCCTTGAAATCGAGAAGCTCGTCCGCAAGGCCTATCCCAGTGTAGATCCGAAGACGGTGGAAATGAACCTGGTGCAAGCATTCGTCGACGGCATCAGAGATATCGAAGTGAGAACAGCGGTGAGACTTCAACACCACACGTCTCTCAAGGATGCCTTGGCGAACGCTCTAGAAGTTGAAGCTTGCCGCCAGGATACGCGCCAAACTCATCGACTTCGTGAGATTGCGGAAGCAAATGAGGACGTCAAGGTCATTAAAACACCCGTCGGAAGGAGTACTGGACCGATTTGTTATGGCTGCGGGAAAAGGGGCCATTTGAGATTAAGTTGCCCGCTGAGGAAGGAAGAAAAGAGGCAGGCAAAGGCTTCTGCCGCAAACGTCCAGGGAAACGAGCATTAGCCAGGACCGGGGGGCAGGTGCTGGCTAGAGAGGAGAAAGCCCCGACAATGACCATCTCACAAGACTGTAAACATTGCCGGAAGCAAGAGTCGAAGGAGGAGGTCGTGAAAGTGACTCGAATTTGTCCATTGGATGGATGGGAAACAGAAGCTATGCAGAAGGCCCAAGAAGAAGATGAGAACCTCAGACCCATCATGAAATGGAAGAAGGAAAAACACGATCAACCGGCTTGGAGTGAAGTAGCGTCCACAGGAGTGAGTACGAAAGCTTACTGGGCGCAATGGAACAGCCTGGTTCTGATCAATGGTCTACTGTACCGGAGGTGGGAGAAACCCAACGGTAAGGAAGAGCACCTACAATTGGTCGTGCCCAGAGCCAAGGTTAAAGATGTACTGCGGGAAACACATGACGGTGTTTCGGGCGGGCATCTTGGGGTAAATCGTACGTTGCAGAAGGTTCGTGCGAAGTTTTACTGGCTTCATTGTAGGGACGACGTACAGGACTGGTGCCGGAAATGTACAACGTGTGCCGCGGTGAAAGGTCCGCAGACCCGGAGTAGAGGGGGATTACGGTTGTACAATGTGGGAGCTCCCTGGGAGAGGATTGCCGTTGATGTGGCTGGACCGTTTCCACAATCAGAGTCCGGAAATAAATATTTCATGGTGGTGATGGATTACTTCACTAAGTGGCCTGAAGTGTTTGCCATACCCAATCAAGAAGCAATAACTGTGGCTACAAAACTGGTTGAGGAAGTGATCTGTCGATTTGGCGTGCCCCTGGAGATACACTCTGACCAGGGAAGAAATTTTGAGTCACAAGTATTTCAAGAGGTGTGCAAACTACTTGGAATGCATAAAACCAGGACGACGCCATATCATCCTCAGTCAGATGGAATGGTGGAGAGGTTCAACCAAACACTGGAGAGACAGTTGGCGAAGATGGTTGAAAAACATCAGAAGGACTGGGACAAACACATTCCATTATTTTTACTGTCTTACCGGTCAGCTGTTCACGAAAGCACGAAGGAAACACCTGCTTTCGTCAATTTCGGAAGAGAGCTACGATTGCCTGTAGATTTGTTGACAGGAGGGTCACCAGATGAGCCGCAGAGTGTAACTGAATATGTAAGCGATTTGAGGGAAAGAATGCAAGATGTACATTCCCTAGTGCGTGAAAATGGTTTACATGCTAGTGAAAAGATGAAAACCAGATATGACCGTAAAGCTAACACGCCGCGTTTCGAAAAGGGTATGCTCGTCTGGTTACACAATCCAACTCGCCAGAAAGGGAAGTCCCCTAAGTTACTGAGAGGACCGTACAAGGTGGTCACTAGAATAAACGATGTAACGTACAGAATTCAACGCCAACCTAGAGGGGCTTCGAAAATAGTTCACATCGATCGACTTGCGAAGTACCATGGAAGCAATAATACTCGGGACGAGTATTAATGTAAGGAGGGGGTAATGTTACGACATCTGTTCGCAAGTAGGAGATAGGATTTGCCACTACTAGATAACAGATGGCGTTACTAGTATTTTAATAAGTAAAAATAGGAATTACTAGATGTTTCTCGAATATCGACTTTTCGAGAATGTGGTACTAGAACTTTCTGTAATATTCGCGTATTTGAGATTTGGCATATATAAAGAGCGACGCGTGCTACGGAGTCATTCGAGTGCGAAGAACTAAAGCGAGAACAAGCGAAATACTAGAGCGAAGAAATTAAATACGACAGTGCAGTGATATACGGATTACGGAAATAAGCGTAACGGTGTGGACAGTGTTACTATAACGGAGTAAATTAGTGTTGTTAATTAGTGCGAGTATCGATAGTTAATTATCGATAGTGTTTGTTGTGTTGTGTAAAGTGCGTTATTGGTCAATAAATATAATTACACCTTATTGCACGAAAGTGTGACTGGTATTTATCAAATTAAGAACCCGGTACGTAACAATATGCTTGTGCCCTCTTTCTTGGTGGATTCATTTTAAGTTGTTTCCTTTTTATAAGAACAGATTGAGTATGTAATATTTTTAATAAGGTGAATAAACTTGGTTTTCTTTTGCTTTTGCTGTTTATTTTGAAATGCCATGCTTCTGCAAAATTATTTGTCCTGTGCCGTTTCCCAAACACGCACCACTGTTTCTGAAACTCCTCATTTTTAAGCCAAGTTTTTTCAAAGTATGATTTAAAATCACCCATTTTAAACTCATCCAAAATCTGATTAGTGATGAATGACCATCCCTCTTGAATTCTATCAAATGGTAATAGAGGTAACTTTGCTGTTAGTGCAACTATTCTCCTTTTGTCTCTATTTTTGGTTAATTTCATTGCTTTTCCCTTTTTGAAAATTGCCCTTTGGAAATGATAGTAGCAGCCTCCCATTTTAGCATTTGGTAATACAATTTTTGTAGCTTTGGCGATGGCAGCCTCAAAATCAGCCATAACATATTTTGGATCCCACTCTTTATTAGTGGCTTGTTTTATTTGGGATTGGATAAGCCTGAACAAAGTTACATACGTTTCAGTCTTCTTGTTGGGTAAAAGTGCAAAAAGGACTGGAATTATGTTTGTTTGCTGCATGGTACTTCCAGTATCACAATGAATAGTCAGTAGTTGAGTGAAGGGTGCAGGACAAATATTAAAAGTTCCATCTATAAAAAAAACTTTCCCATCTACTAATATTTTTTTGGACCAATCACCATCACCAAATATTAAGATGCATTCACCATTGTACCTGTACTCGGCAAAAATGAACTTTTTAAAAATTGGAGGCACGTCGACCTGTTCTACGTTTCTGTGAAACATTTTAGAAGTACCGGCTTCTTTGTTTCGGCTGTTATATAAAGAAGTCTTTACGTTAATAAAATTGGGCGTAGCTGCAACCAAGTCAAAACCATCGTTGGATATTGCATTTAGTGTTTCTTCAAATATTGTTGGAATTGGGAGTGTCGGGTCTGCACAAACCTTTCGTTTACAATCATGCAGTCGCAAATCGATTTCGTTTTTGGCTATGTCGCGTGCACAGAATATAGAATGAGCTACACTTTTCTCAATGTTCCTTTTATCCTAAAATATTAATCATACTTAATTAAAATAATAGGTTATGAATATGACGTTCTCGTTTTAAGCTGAGCTCGATATTGTATGATAAAGTAACAAATACTCATATTTAGCAATGTGGGTTTCCTCACGATATTTTCCCTCACCGTTAACAACCATAATAAATTATTTTTCATATTTGATTTTAGAAAAGACACAAGCTGTGTAGTGTCGGCTTAGAATAGCACTACCCCATGTCTTCCGGTGGGTGTACGTAAGAGGCGACTAACGGTATTGGAGCATTTTAAGGGATTTTTGGGCGATGCGGTTGGACACCCATCACCAACAACCTTTATTTTTACCACCTTTTCCCCACGCAACTTCCAAAAGTGGCTGAGGGATTTCTAATTCCTTAGCTCTGGCTACCCCTTCTAGGGATTTATAGCCGTGAGTATATGTATGTATGTATGTAAAAGACACATTGGTGTATGCATCGGGATTCGAACCCACGCCTGTCTGCATGGGGTTGTAGTTAAAGTAAGAAATACAATTTATAGTTAGTTTCAGTCATCCCTTGCTTCACTATGTTTCATCAACATATACGATTCTCAAATATAGAAAAAAATCTTAGATAAGTATAATATGGATTTAAAGACTAATCTAAAGTCTGACAAAATCGATTCAATACGAATAGCGTATATATAATCTTGGAAACGTAAAAAAATATACACTCAATCCATGTGTGACTATTATGTAGTAATTTTAAAGAAAAGTTTCCAATGGCCAGCGCTAGCGGTAGGGGGCGCAGTAGTCGGAGAAACTAAGCCAAGAAAAGGCGGGAAAAAAGATTTGGTAGCTAGCGTCAACACGGCGGGAAAATATTCAGGAGTATTAAAATTTTCACATCTTTTTCTTTTCTATTACAGATAATATTTTAACTCGGCGTCGTACAATATAACCAAACTTAGCATCTATAATAATAAGTAAAACATTGTAATTACTAAGTTTACATACTTTTATTGTGAGAGATCCAGTACACTTAGTTTTCTTCATCAGAGCACACTTCCAATACTCTTGTCCGTTAGTATATTCTTTTTTTTTATGGTATTGATATCCTTCGTATAGTAAAACAGATCCTCGGCCTCTTCTTAAGAAAACTAGCTCACTCATTTTTATTAAATTGAAAAAAATAGGTTCCTCAAATTGGTCTTCTTTAATTCTTTTCTTTTTATGGTTTTTTTTTGCATTATTAGTGGCATTAGGACTTTTTCATAGACTGCACAACGAAAAGAGGTTTTATTTTACATTTTCAAAACAAAGGAGTTTGTATGTTTTTAGAATAAAATGTAAACATTTCTGGTAAACGAATAGCTGCATGAATTCATGACGCCCTGGTATAAGAAATTATATAAAACTGTGAATATTTGATATAAAATTACTAAGATTTTACCTCTTGGATTATTATAAAATTTCGTCACTACGAATTTTTTTTAAAACACTTTTTTTTTGTAATTACCCATTTTTTATTTTTTTTAGCTCGTATTGGTATTGCCTAGAAAATATAATGTTTTTCTATATACCGGGCAGCTATTAAAAGTTACAAGACCCCAAAACACAATGCGAAAAATGGAACAGTCAAAGCAAAGCAAAAGGAAAGAGCAAAAAAAATACTTATGTATTTTGTAATTGATGATACTCATTTGTTGTTTTTTTTCATCAGGGGGGATAGACGGAAAAGTATCCCCCCTGGTAGCTATGTGGAAAAAAATTCCTTTCTTCCCCCCAGGGGGGATAGCTCAGGGGGGATATGTGGAATAGCCCAAATATTATCCTCGGCGTGATTCCAATCCGCGACCCCACTATCCACTAAGCAACGGACGTTCTCAAACTATCTAATTTTTATATTGAGATTGAGATATGCATAGCAAAAAATGAGTTTTTCCAGAACAAAAAGAATTGTTGCTTTTACCTTGCATTCAGCACAGATAAATAAAGCAATTCTATTAGTTTTCAAAAACAAATGCCTTGCTACCTACTATTGCATAACCTTGGTGTGCCTTAATGGGCTTCCATATCTTTAGAGAATTATAATTGAACTCCGATTTCAAGTCATCCATAAAAAATACTGCAAAATATATTCATGTTTTTAAAGACAAATATGTAATCACAATAAAAATTACCTCGACGTCATAGGAAACTTTGATAATATTACAAGCGCCAACATTGCACACATCAACGGCGGGAACCTTCATCTCTACTATCCAATTACGGGTGTTGTTCCCGGGGATGGGACCTTTCTTTTCGTTAGCTATTGTCTCACTGACCAACTTCTTGGCGGGCGCACTGTGCGCTATAAACGTAATGTTCTGAAAATATAACCAATATAATTCATAAAAGTATTCCAAGGAGAGACTAGAATAGAGTTCAGTTCCTATTTAACTGTGAAATTAATATATATATTTTAAAACTGCAGATTTGTTAAACAGTCTCTATATGTGTAAAGGAGCCAAAAAAAATATCGTGCACTGTGCATGATATTTGATCAGAAGCTCACACTAATCATATTACCAAATGTAGTTCCAATAGAAAACTTTAACATTTTTGCAATGACATAAGATCACTAGGGTTAAATGTACTTACTTGAACTAATTTCAATTTGACATTATTGATATCAACGTTACTCTTGTTTTCGCAGCTGACCTCAAAAGGCATAGTTTGTCCCGGACAGAATCCAGACTTTGGCAGTTTAACGATGGTCTCACATAGGCCGGCAGTCATACACCAGCAACAAAAAGTCTGTTCTATATCAAACTGTATGGGATCCTGAAAATATATGGGTTGCCATTGAAAAACTGCCACAAAAATTCTTTAAGTGACTAACTCTTCCGTGGATGAAAGTTTTGATTACATTATCATCTTTCTCCATGCCAAAAAATATCCACAAATATTACAAATATGCATTTATCGGTTTCCTCACGTTCCCAACATTTTGAGCAATTTTTTGGTGCTATTTTTTTATTTTTGGCAGCAGTAGAACACCAATTTATCTAATTTATTTCAATGATCGTTAACTCTAAAATATTATATTTTTTGCTTAAAAGACAATTTAACTGGAAAATACTCCATATTGCATTAACTTCAGCAGAGAAATATTGATAGTGTTGGTATATGTTTTGAAGAGAGAACAAGAGGTATTTAACGAAGTGAAACAATACACTATACTTGCTATATTTGTTTTGAATACCCATAATGTAAGTATATACCTAGACTAGTGGACCGCCCCAGCTTCGCATGGGTAAAGTTATTTTTAAAAAATCTGACACTTCTGGAAGCTAAATGGGGAAAAGATTACAAAACCAAGGTTCTTGCTAATGGGTCTCCAACCGCATTATCCATAATATCTTGCTGTGCAAAAATGGAACCGCCTTCAGTAATTTGACGTTCACCCTTTGGTATTTTTGAAATATTTTTTAACCACGCAACCAAACCCATTAAAAAACTATGGAACCGTCTTGGAAACATATCCAACTGAGCAGAAAAACAGCTTAAGAAATCCATTTACTAATAACGGAGTAATCGCATAACATACATACAAAAAAAAACAGACAAACGAATTGTGTAACTCCTTTTTAGAAGTGGGTCGAAAAACCGTCCCTGCGAACACTAACAGGAAAAAATGGGGTGGTGCTAGTCTAAGCCGATTCACACAAAAAAACATTTCCTCTATATAGTGCATTGATGAATGTAGATAGAAAAATATAAATGCTGCATTTAGAATATAGCCACTTGTACCTGCATACGTACTGCAATGGATGATATTGAATTGCTCATAAAATAACTATGCACTCTGTTTTGTATAGATGTCATCGTTTTTTCATGCTTAAATTTATGAATGCAATATCTATGAAAAATACATGCATTGCTGTACAAGGAGAATTATAACGTATGGTATGTTTGTCTAGCTGTAAGAGTTCTTAATTAGATTTATTTAATTTAATTTGCTGTGAAGTGTGGGATTATAAAAGTGATACCTCATTTCTTTGTGTTCTTCAGAGGCGAAAAAGAGTATTGGGGATTTTTAAATGATTGTTGGGCAATGTGGTTGGTGACTTATCACCAAAAACCTTAACTTTACAATCTTTTCACCATATAAACCCGAAAGGATTGACAGAGGTACTAACACTTCTGAACATAGCATGACATTGTCACCTGGTGTTCAGAGTACCCATGTTTTGCTTGGACAGTGTATGACAACTCATGTGATGGGGCAAGCCTATCGCCGTTTTGTACGAATACACTGTCATATGCTAGTAAAACTAAGCAAAATGTGGGTTTTCTTTCACAATGTTTTCCCTCACTGTTAACAACCATGATAAATCACACATGACTTTCGAAAAGACAAATTGGTGTACGCTGACCCTGGATTACAACTCTCATTGTCTGCATGATATACGGTGTTCACACTGAGGGTATGGAGGAATACCAACATTCCTCCACAACTCACAATACATAAACAGACATAAAAAAAACTATTTTTTTTACCTGACAGTAAGGATCGTGATTCAAATCCAATGGTGATATAACTCGGAATTCAGCATTCTTATGTTGATCTATTTTAAAAGGCCTGTCCACCACTATTTTCATTTCATATATAATTTTACCGTAGGTGCCAGAAAATGACGAGGGACAATTTGGAGGAATAAGAAATTGAAATGGAAACTCATGCTTTCCTACAGCTATTGTACATTCACCTATAAAACAAAATATAAATAAAGAAAAAAAAACATACATCATAGTTCAATTCACATGCACAATTCACTACAAAACCATGCAATAGTAGTTTGTGGCAAACTGTATATTCCAACTCATATACAGAGTGTATCATTGAAATGGGTCAGTATGGGAAAGTCTGAATCTATATGACATACAAAAATCTGGTCTCAGGAACTATGTCATCAATTGTAGTTAAAAGAAAAACTGCTTTATAACTTTATTAAAAAATCTTGTACTCAGCTTGGGAATCGAACCCAGAAATTATGAAAATTCAAAATATTGTATTCCTATTTAGATATTGATTGAACATGTCTTAATCATTAAATATGAATATGAAACATGATGTGTGAAATGAATGAAAAGCATTGCTTGCAACTTCTTTTTATCCCACAGTTAGTGTACAAGAGACCTCCCAAGTTTTAAATTTTATCAGTGACCTTGCCTTATTTCATGCATCATAACAAAAATGGACAATGAATCATCAAACAGCTTAATAAGAGATATTATATGAGTGCTAACTATGATGATAAAGATTTAAATAATCTGATAGAATTTTAGCACAATATATCAATAATATGATGTTATCCTTTATGAATGTATCTCACTTCAAAGTCAAATGAAAAAATCACAATTATACCCTATATCTTATTACCTTGGAGATAAAATTACAAATGTTGTAATATTAACCTACAGTCAGTGCTTTAGAGTAGAGTTTTGTGCAAATATTATCAGAAGTTATTATAAACTTCACATAATTTACTGCTAACATCTATTATTTGTTAGTTGTGATTGTAGCATATAAGTACCTTTAATAAATTATAGCAACCACAGTTCATTGTAATTAATATCAAAACAGAAGTATCAATCATAAATGGAATATTATAATACTAGGATGGGTTTATGACACCAACAAGACAAGCATATTTAGCAAACCAGTTTAGTTAAAACTTAATGAAGTTAAAAGACTTTTAGATTGTTAAAATGTAGAATCCATTGAGCTAAGTATCTCTTATCAGTACATCAGAATATGTGTCAAGTCATAAAGTTATATGTAAGTGAGTAAATGTATTCATACATATAACAAATGTATAGCTTCAACCATGCACTTTAACATTAAGAACATAACAGTAAGATATAAAAAATGATGAGATAATAATAGTTACCAGTTTCACCACCTAACAAGTATTGTTTGATAGTAATGTAGTCCTCCCTTGCCTCGTGAGTCTCAGTATATGTGTGGGTTTTACCATTCCTTCTTCTTGTGTGCCTACTTGTCCAATGAGTACTGGCATACCCATTAACCTTGAGGTACATTCCTAAAATAAAACAATAAGAATAAATAAAACTGGCTTTAATAGAATGTTGAAATTTCCAATTTATCAATTGATTTTGTATAATATATAACATACATATACTTGAAAAATGACCTCAAAAGCCCCAATACCCTTAGTTGCCTCTAACAAACACCATCGAGATGAAATGAGGTAGTGCTATATATATTTAGAAATAATTTCGACAGCAATTCAATTAATAGTTAATTATAACATCACATCATACTGACCTCGAAATGTTTTCGGCTTTGTTTGCTCAAATTGTAATTTGCCGAAAACTGTTTGGCCAGGAAAGTAAGTCTTGTTTGGGCTATCCAATATTATTTTTCCCGTATCGAATCCCATTTTTCTTCAATGATATAGTTTTGTTTAGATTTAGTTTTCAAATACTTTTAACTTTCACTTATTATTATTTTATATTCTGACGGTCTTTGGTGCTCAGCAACTCTTTGCCGTGAACGGTAACCACTCTGATAACAATAAAAAATATATTACTTTATTTGGTTACTTCATGTTCATTTAGTTTATTAAACACATAGTTTGTGCCATAATGTGATGTATTTGTATTGTTAATTTAATTAGAGATTCAACTCGGTATTTCGGTCGGATCGGATCTTTGACTATAAACAAAACACTATATATAGACAGAGTCATATACAACGGGAGCGTACCTCTTTTAGATTTAGATAGCAATATTTTTCCCTGTAATGTTGCGATCACTAGAAAACAATTACCCCAAAATACTATAATCACCATTCTAAAAGCTACTTTTTAATTTAAAATTGATTACGTCAATTTATTGTTTAATTAAAGGTTTACTGTTTACTATATTATTTCCTGCAATCATATAATTATACATACTTGCTCCTAGTATTATACAATCTTTTTTGTTTAATTTTTGATTTATTTTTTTGTATTTTGAAAAATAAAAGGCAGCACTATTTTGTACATGAGTTTTATTGCATTATTTACTATTGACCTTTAAACAAAATCAGTTTTGTGTGAAAATTTCGAATTCATTCGTCTATTTCAGTCACATTTATCAAAAGATGATGTATTCGTACATCTATGTATTTTGAAGCTATAGCCTTTATTAACAGCACAAGGTGGTTTTCGAACGGATTTTGCTCTCTGATGTGGTCGTTTAATGTCGGACATATTCTTTTACCTAAATTCTTTTTCAAAACAACTGCGACCATTTGAGCCAAAGCTTAGTCTTTGGACAAAAACGAGGTGCCTTTCAATTTTATAGTATGCCTCAAAACTTTGGTTGATTTCCAATTGCATCTTCCAGTGGCCGCAATCCATTTTTCTCGTAGATTCGGGTCTTTAGGAAAACTGTAATGAATACGAAGAAATTAAATAAATATAACAAATTTATTACTTACTAATTCCGTAGATAACAATTGGAAATCATTCAGCGTCGCTATAGCGCGACGAAATTCATAATATACTCACTCATTAACATCAGTTTACTAATTTGAAAATTTTACCCTAACGACAGGGTAGGATGAAAACGTGAATTATGGCAACACGGAGATACTGCATATTTTTAGGTTATACTATTAAAAAATTGCTCAAAATAACTAAAGAAAATGCTAGTAATCTAGTTCAACGTAATTAACATTTGAATCACTTATTTTCTGATCGCGCAATGTATTTATTATGTATTTATCTGTAGAAAAACATTTAAAAACTCACTCACTTGTGGAAAGTCAATCCTTCGATGTGTTTTTCGCTGTGGCTTCCGCAGCCAAGCACGCTACACCCAACCATACCTCACTAAATAATAATTTAACTAATGGAGTCTCTTTTGTCACAATAACAATATACAAATGAATAAAATCTTTCTCAAAATCAAAAGAAAACCAAAATCGCTCACAAGTCGACGCTTTGTTTGTCACAATTTATTAAAAGTGTGACATCAACAAAACGGGTTACGCGATAGAGATGACAATAAAGATTTGTGTTTCTTTTTAACATATAAGAACTTAAATAAGGGCTTCTCTTTTTAAAATGGATGACGTAACATCGCTCTGTCTATAGTGTCTATAGTCAAAGGATCGGATAGTAGTCAGTGTTACCATACCATACCAACTTTAGTTTAGTTAGAATAGAACTCAATGCCTAGAACTAAGACAAACCCCTCTAAAAACACCCGTTTTTCCTAACCACAAGAGATAATACTGTGAGAAATTTAAAAAATAGTAAGTAACTATATCATAGTTATGTTCTATTAATTTCAGTATTTTTAATAATAATTAATTGATAATAATAATATTTAATTCCTACTATTAGATTTTCCAGTACAACTGAAATTCTTTACTTGTTTATTTTAAAATACTTACTTACTTACTTATACTCACTCCCATTATTCCCATTGGGGTCATTCTTGCTTCTTTCACAAACATTATTTTTTAAATAAATGCACATGTTATAATAAAATACATATAAGACTCTGCTGCGTAGTGTCGGCTTAGAATAGCACTACCCCATTTCTTCCGGTGGGTGTACGTAAAAGGCGACTAACGGTATTGGGGCTTTTATGGGATTTTTGGGCGATGCGATTGGAAACCCATCACCAGAAACCTTTATTTCACCATCTTTTCCCCACGCAACTTATAAAAGTGGTTGAGGAATTTATAATTCCCTAGCTCTGGCTACCCTTTCAAGGGACTTATAGCCGTGAGTATATGTATGTACATACACTTATTCTTATTTCAAGTCTGCTTTTGACCAAGTCTCCTAGCCTCCCTATAATGCCTTTTTTGATTCAATTAAAGTTTTTTTCTTTCTAGCCGCACTTGGAATCTAAACTTATTCTTATTTCAAGTCTGCTTTTGACCAAGTCTCCTAGCCTCCCTATAATGCCTTTTTTGATTCAATTAAAGTTGTTTTCTTTCTAGCCACACTTGGAATTGGCGAACTTATCATGGTAACGTTATATAAAAAGCCACAAAAAAAACTGATTTTTATTTCCCAGTTTCCACCGCGGCTGATTCGACCGAAAAAAATACGAGAATCTTCTTTTGGCGGGAAGATCAGCTGTGCTGTTCAGTTGACGTTTTTGGGCCGTTTTAAAAAAAAATGGCTCGTTACTTAAGTGGAAGCAAAAAATATAATACGCAAAATCTGCACAACATTGATGATAAACTCGAAGATTATTAAATATATTATCTAAATTTAATAAATAAAACATACATTTATTATAAAATTTAACGAAAAAATTAATCTATTTTCAGAAGTAGTCTTTGATTCTTTCCATTAAGTAACTTTTTGGTTTGGGGTTTATACAAACAATACATTGTTTTTTTTTATAATTATTTATTTATTAATAAAAATAATCAAACCTTGTTTTTAAATTAGTATAAATCTTAAAATATATCACAAACATTATTGAGAATTTTTCAGTTAAACATCCGTTACGTCACTTTGTGCCAGTAACAGTATAACAAAATATCTTATTCTAAGTTTAATAATCAAGTTAACGACATTTTGAGGTAAAACAAAGTAAAGTTTATATAATCTTAACAATAATGTAGCGCTTAAACTACTATTAACTAATATAATTTAAAGAAAACTCAAATTTTAAATCACATTTTAATAGGACAGTTACTTAGGTGGAACACAATGTTACTAATAGGAATATATAAGGCTACGTGTACTATGTACGTTATAATTAACAAAAATCATAGTCAGTCATTAGATAGATAGATAAGCGTTTATTCAGCAACATGCTTACAATTTTTGAGCTTACAATATGTAGCTTAAAATTATGATACACACAGTACAAAATAGACAAAAACTGGTTAAGCTAAGCGCTGAAAAGGTCCTGACTCAGCATATGTTACAAATCTCACAAGTGTGGTTTGTAACGCTGATTTTCAGTCAGCACCTATTTCAAAGTGCACGAATTCCATACATTTTATTATGACGTGTCCATTATACAGTAAAACAAAACCACAAATTCGGAAACAAGAAATAATACAACATAAAACATAACATTTAAAAATAGACTCAAAAGTATATGTATAAATTATAAAAATGTTAACCTCGAAATGGCTTCAGTAATAAATTTATTTAAATATGTAATTAGACATCAGTCTTACTTTATTTGTTACCAATATGGTTAAATTTATGGTATGTAAAAATTGGAGTTTATAATTATGTTTGCTCAAAATACGTGGTTTATTGGCAAATCGAATTCCTTTTTTAAGCCCCAATATTTTATGAGTCTGACATTTTAAATAACTTTTCTGTACGTAGTTTTGTAAAATTTTTTTAACTAGTCTTTTGCTTTCATGAGTCTTACAATGGTTGTTATACGTTTCTTGAAAAGATTTTTCTAACTTTTTTCTGTCTTCTTCCATGAGTTTAACTTTCCCTTTCAGTACTGTGAGATCCATTTCTTTACATTCTAAAGCTGCTTTGTTTGTTTGCAATCTTTTCCTTAATCTTCCTACTATCAACGCAAGACGTTCTTTTCGTTTTTCAGACTTTATTAATGAATCACTTGTACGTTTTAATTTTTTCTTTAAATTATTACTTATTTTTAACTTTCTTGTTTCTTCTACTTCTTTCTTTGGCTTTTGTTTGGCTTCTTTTTTTGAGCTGCTTTTTGTTTTCTCCACTGTTTTCTTTTATTTTCTTTCTCTTCGTCAGTGAGATCTTTAATTTTTTTCTGTCATTTTTTACTCTTTCTAATTGTTTTTTCTTATATGTATTATGTTTTTCTGGATCTTTTTTAAGTTTCTCCCTAAACCGTTTTGCACGTTCTGCACCCGTGAGTGGCATTTTTCCTTTAAATAGGTACCTTTACCTATTATTAATAATTTACTGCAATAAAAAGAACACACAGTAGTAGTTGGCATATTATTTACTTTGGACGAGATAAAAGATAAAAAAAATATTTCCCTCTTTTTAGTAGAAGTCGGTATAATTCTTTAAAATTACTTTTTTTATTTAATTTTTTTAACTTCAGTTGAAGGTAGTAGTAGATTGATACTTGGAACTTGTATTACGATTAAGAACTACTGAATCGATTTTGACAAGAATTGCAGTGTACCTATGTATGAACTGAAAAAGAATATTGAATAGACATAGCAAACGTAGTAAACGTTAAGCAAAGACAAATATTGCTCTAATATACATAATATATATTTAACTCTCTCAAAAACGAATTAACTCATTTTGATGAAACTTGAGCTGTTCTCCAATATGAGTATACCTTGTTCAAAAAACTAAAAACTAATCACATTGTTCACTACACACACACACACACACATACACCAATGATCCATATTTATATCTCTATTTCAAAAACTACAGAACCGATTTTGATGAAACTTGTACTGTACCCTAAGTTAGAGAACTCGTTCAACAAAAAAATTATTTCTGAAATCCGACTTTTACTTTAGGAGATATGAGCGGACAAACATACAAACATACATACAAGAAATTTTTCACACGTATTTAGAAGCTGATATAGACTAACATATCCAAAAATTGTGCAAATCCGACAATATTACATACATACAGGTCGAATTGATAATCTCCTTTTTTTTGAAGTTGGTTAAAAATATCTCCTTGCAGACACATCCTTATGATTCCATTAAGTAACGTCCACGGTCCGCCTATATATAACGTTCCTTAATGGATGTTACGAATCCTAACCTCGAATTATTACTAATTATTGTTTGACTATTAAAAAACAAAAGATTCGTAATTACTTATACAAAAAATAATCAGGGATAACTAAACTGCAACTTCTGATAAGTATGTATATACTAAATTCATTACTTACCAATTAATGGGCCGTTCTTAATGGAACAATTTTTTGGCACTATGTCACCCCAACAAACAACGTAACGAAATGCGGCAAAACAAGCGGGAACAAGATGGCGGGACGATTCAAAATAGAATCCATATTACCATGGCTAAAAAACAATAACCATAAGAAGTTTTTTACCCGTCTTCCTTTTATTTGTATTGCCAATTTTTATCGTTACTTAGCCGGAAATTCCGCCATTCCAGTTTTAAAGGACAAACTTTAAACTCAGTTTATTAATTCAATAACTATTAACACATATAATATTTACTAAGAAATAAAAAACGAAACAGTTTTGTTTGGACTGAAAACCATACATTATATTTAAAATTATTTTTGGGTCATTTTAATGCGCTGTAAACATAACAGAATGTTAGGTGGACATATAAATTTGCGTGTACGTTTAATACATTTTTGCCAATATTTTATTATAACAGATATATCTTTAGAAATGTATTATATTTTATTATAATAATTAATGCTTTTTCTTTTAGAAATATTTATCTAAATAGTGAAATGTGAAAAGGTTGCTGAGATATTAATTATCAAAGTTGGTGGACAACTCATTTTCGGGGTGCCATTTTTTTTGAAAAACGCTCTTTTGCCAATGTTTGGCTATTGTCACCGAAGATTGACGTGGATGGATGGATGGATATGAAATTAATGGATTGTTTTTTAGTATTTTATCCAGTTTTCTCACTTATATTTAATGGACTCCAATGGGGGATGATCATAATGTTATGTGTTGTGAGCTGTTGTAGTAGTGCAAGCAAAAACCAAAAATAACTGGAATATTTTAGCTTAGGTTGCAGAACAAAGAGTACTAAAACGAAACTGTTTACTGTAAATCAAAATTCAAATTGAAGCTCCTGAAAACAAAGCTTCTTTTTTTTGTTCCTAATTGTGCTTTGTTTAATACTTTTAGTAAGGGTTTTAGTCATTCGTTAGTTAACATAAATTTTCGGTTGGCTCAAAAGAATAAGAAACCAGGGCCGTAAAAGCATTATTTACAATATATTATCCATACTTATATAATATTATAAATGGGAAAGTGAGTTTGTTTGTTTGTTTGTTCCGCTTTCACGCCGTAAATACTAAACCGATTGCTTTGAAATTTTTCAGATGTGTAGTTAGAAGTCTAAATTAAATAATAGGGTACTTTTTATCCCGGAAAAAATATGTTCCCACGGGAAATCAAAAATATTGTTTGCTTACTAAATGCATTGGAGATGGCGCTGTGTATCGTTTAAAACAACGTAAAATATTGTAAACTAATATAAAAATCAAAATTTAGAAGCTTAATGGTACGGTAATGCATCCCCGAAAATAAGGAACTCCCGAGCCATGATGTACTATTTTTTTATCGTATACAAATTTTTTTACATCTACTTATATTGCAAACGAATATTAACATGTAAATATAGAAACTAAATGAAACGACGACGATTCCTTGAAACTAAGGAATCCGCAAGAGTTCTCATAGGAACATCAAAAAACCTTAACTCATATATGGCTCAAAATATTGCAGCGATTATTTTTATCATCGATGGAATTCACATCAGACACTTTGTTAATGTTCATTTTGGAAAGATGAAGGGGTTTCATCAATTTAAATGACAAATTTGTTTATCAATAGTAAGACTAATGTGAAATAAAGCGTAATAAAAATTTGACACCGCCCCGGTAACGTCTCCGTGGCGTAGCGGTATAACTAACTACTATGAATATTTAATTAGAACTATTATGAATCAATCGTCCCGGGTTCGTATCTCAGATAATTCAAGCTTTTTGTAAAAAAAATTTTTGTCAGCTTAAAATAACACTATATATAATAATAACAAGCACTATCCCTTCAATTTAGCGATTATTTTGGAAGGAGATCCACCACTAATCATCCCTATATTGCCGAGCAATCGCTGCAAGCTCTCCCACTATCACCAACGGTCAGTGTAGGGGGCAGCACCGGGCCGTCGCCGCAGCGCCAAACTACTATCTGTATCTGTACTTACTAAAGATATTCTCATTTCTGAACATAAAAACTTGGTATATTTGTTTCATGATTCTTATGAACAATTAAAAAGGAATTTTTGGAACTCATCCCCTAACGGGTTGATATAGCAAATGAAAGTTAATATAGAGTTTTTTTACATTTTATAATAAAACTTGGTGCGATTGAATTTATGAAATCCAACTATCAATCATTCATGAATATATGCTAACAACCATAAATTCCATAAAAGGGTGGCCATAGCTTCGGAGATACTAATTCTTCATCCAATTTTGGAAATATATTGATAAAAGATAGGTTAATAAAGGTTGTTAGTGATGGGTCACAAACTGCATCGCTCAACAATCACTTAAAAAGCCTCAATGTCCTTTATGTCATTTACAACGCCCGCGGGATTATAAATATAAAAAACAGAAGTTGAGACAGTGTTTCGGTATTTTGGTATTATGTAAACTGGATGCAAAAAATGAAGTCCACGCGGACGAAGTCGCGGGGCAAAAAGCTAGTATAATATAATATAAAGATTTCGGTGAAAATATCCACGGCCACGGCCCCCACCCCAGTTTCATTTGACCCTATATTGTCTGTGGTTGGGGTTGGTTGAGTCCGACACTTTCGCCGCGGCTGATTCGACCGAAAAAAATATAAGAATCTTCTTTTGGTGGGAAGATCAGCTGTGAATGTTTAGTTGACGTTTCCGCCAATGTTTGGCTATTGACACCGAAGATTGACGTGGATGGACGGATGGATATGAAATTGATGGATTTTTTATTGTATTTTATTCAGTATTCTCGCTTTTATTTAATTGTCTCCAATGTGGGATAAAATAATGTTATGTTTTGCGAGCTGTTGTAGTTGCGCAAGCAAAAACCGAAAATTGCTGGAATACTTTAGCTTATGTTGCAAAACAAAAAGTGTCAAAAAGAAACCGTTTACTGTACAGTAAAAATTCAATTTAATACTCCTGAACATAAAGCTTCTTAGTTTTGTACCTAATTGTGCTTAGTTTAATTTTTTTAGTAAATATTTGAGTCGTTCGAAAGTTAACATAGATTTTCGGTTGGCTCAAAAGATCAAGAAACCAGGTCCGTAAACCAATACTTATATCAATATTTCTGTGAAAATAGCCTCGGCCCGACACTTTCAAATACAATCAATACATTTTTTAAATTATTTGTGATTTCTTGTGCATATTATCGCATATCAAAAGAAGAATTGCCACAAATCTACACACTTTTGATTTGCTGCACTGCGCAGCTGTGAGTTTGAGAAATGGATAATAAACCTTGTGTCTATCTTGGAATAAAAATAAAACCTGGCCCAATAGAACGCCATAAAATTGAAAACTTTGGCTTAGAAAATACTGTAGATTCATTAAAAAATGAAGCAGAAAAAAAAACCAATGTGCCATCATCATCCTTAGGTATTTTATGAAATTTAAATAATGCTGAATCATTTTACCTGAATTTTATCTGAATAATTGTTTTTACTTTCAGAGCTTATACATCATGGTAAAATTTTAAAAGACGATGTTAGTCTTCAAGACAGTGGTATAAAGGTTGGTGAAATGGTGCATGTAGTTAAAAAGAAGGTAGTGCCTCCACCGCCAGCGTCCCCCACTTACACAGATGCTGAATTGCAACAAATAGTAACTGCTTTAAGATCATTTGGATGTACCCCCAATGCCCCAGGATGGACCAGGGCTATGCAGGTATTACTTTATGTGTTTTTTACTATATAAGTTTGTTTATGATGTAAACAGGCAATTATATGTTTCTAATAATGGCTATTTTGATTTATTTAATAGTTTGTTGCTGTGTAGTGCCTGCTTAAAATGTTACTACCCCTTTCTTCCCACGGGTGTCATAGGAGGCAACTTAGGGTAGGGGGCTTTTTAAAGTGGTTTTTGGGCGATGCGGTTGGAGATCCATCATCAACAATACTTTATATCTACCATCTTGTCCCCTATCAACTACTAAATATGGCTGAGGAGTTTCTAGCTCTGAAACTCTGGCTACCCCTTTTTGTTTGTTATATCTTTTGCCATAAATGACACAAATGGTGTTTAGTAAAGTGTAGTGCCGGCTTAGAAGGCTACCCCTTTCTACCCACAGGTGTCGTAAGAGGCGACGAAGGGTATTGGGGCTATTTATTGGATTTTTGGGCGATGCGGTTGGAGACCCATCACCAAAAACCTTTATTTTTACCATCTTTTCCCCACTCAACTTCCAAAAGTGGCTAAAGAATTTCTAATTCCTTAGCTCTTGTTACCCCTTCTAGGGAAATATAGCCGTGAGTATATGTATGTATGTATGTAAAGGGTTAAATGGCATCCAATCACTAGACTTCTCTTAATATTAATAAATATAGATGACAAAGAGACCCTTGAAGTATTTACAGATATTGAGTTGTATGATATATATAAAAATAAATAATCAAATTTATATCTAAGAGGGATAACAATGTTTTTTCTATTTCTTTTATAGTCTTCTTACACTTAACTAAAAATAATAATTCATTGGTAGGAGATGCAATAGCTGTGTAGTGTTAGCTGTGGGTGTTGCAAGAGGAAAGCTTGGGTCTAAGGGTTTCTTTAGTTGTTTTTGATCAATGTGGCTGGAAACGCATCACCAACCATCCATCTAAAAGTGGCTCAGAAATTTCGTATTCTGAAGCTCTGGTTACACCAACTTGGGATATATAGCCATGAGTATTTATGCCTGTGTATGTAAAAAATGTAGATGCTAGATCCTCTACTACCAATAATGCTTTTAATAACAATTGTTGCTTTCTATTTTGAGTTGTGTCTATCTCTTTGTTTCTCTCTGTCTACCAGCGACCATACAACCAACTAGACACCGCATCATGGGTGAAACCGTTCTGGCATAACATCAACTACTGAGCGCCTATGTAAGCTTGTCGCTTCAAAATCTCAATCAGTCACAACCACTTCACTGAGCTGTTGACACTCTTTAACGTAATTTTATTAAAATTGGAAAAATGAATTCTTGTTCTATTAAATGGTGCGGAAAAAGTAACAATACTTCAAGTAAGGATAAAGATGGGATAACGTTTCATCGGCAAGTAAAAACAAAGCATAATTAATATTTTTTTACTATGTTTTTGCAAGATGCATCAGAGCTCACAGTTCAACTTACGGTGGCTATTAAGAGAACTTACAAATGGGTGTGGTTAAGCACCCGTTGATGTCTTTTTTGAATTGCATGTATCCCTTTCTTTCATAATAGACTGTCTTATATACTTTTTGTGTTTCCTCTTTGTCTATGCATACTAGTGATGTAAATAATGACAAAGTACGTTTACGATGAATTATCGAGCCGCAGTTACGCGACTGACGTAAAATTTGGTAGGCCCAAATGATAATGTGATTAGTCAGATACTAGACATTATTTGCGATTAATTAATTTAGAAAAACTAATATTAATAAATTTCTTCGCTTAATTCCGCTAAATAATACCTGCAGTCTTCATGCAACATGCACTGTGCACCGCCCGCCCTTCCACTTACAAGAAATCGAAAAGCAGACAATGCACCACACACACACCCGCAAGCGAAATCCACAGGCATGCGGGTGTGTGTGTGGTGCATTGTCTGCTTTTCGATTTCTTGTAAGTGGAAGGGCGGGCGGTGCACAGTGCATGTTGCATGAAGACTGCAGGTATTATTTAGCGGAATTAAGCGAAGAAATTTATTAATATTAGTTTTGCTATGGATTTCCGCAAAGTAACGCCTGATTCAATCCAATAATTAATTTAGGTTTCCACGAGATGCTGATATCAAAAAAGTACCTGGATTACAGAAATGATAAACTGAGCGATGATTTAAGTCGTGGACTTGAAACAATTACTTTGTCTCATTTTGCAGAAAGGGCTATAGAATATATCGCAGGGTTTGTCTCTTATTCTTTAATAAAACGGATAAAATGCAAGACTTTTATAAGTTCTGTTGTAACTCTTTATTCAAACCCAAGTAGTCTGACCGCAAACAGGGGTAAAGAAGGATTAATTTACCCATCAGCAACTGTTATAAAATTTGTCGCCGTGCTGAAGTTACTATTAAAGCATATAATGATGTACGCCAAAAAACTTTGATGGCAAAGCTACTATTTTAGTACTAAGACTTTAAGTAGTTTTATTGGAGAGGAACTGTTTAGTGAAATTAGTTATCATCAGTTTCATTCTGATATAACAAATCATATAATAGACTTATCAATGAGCATCATGCATAAATATATTACCCCAGGCTAGCTTTTCTTACAAAATCAGCTCAATATAAACCAGTTGTGCGTAGAATGTACACAAAGTTAATACACTTCAAGAATGATCAGCACAAGTATATCCATCTAACATGCTCTGTATAGCGAACATTTTGAGGGCACAATTCGATATCAATACTATTTTTATCTTAGCAGAATAAATTGCAACACCAAACGTGTTATAAAACAAAATAGTTATAAAGATATTCTAATTCAAAGTCTTTTCAAAAGTTTCGATTAAACGTATCATCACGTTAATAGAGTATCGATAAGTTGAAAATGTGTAATTACTTTCATCCCATCCCTAATCCCCACTAATCGCAACAAGTGACCTCGAAATAGCCAATAGCAATTTAGTTCCCCGCTTCCTCAGGCCTCATTAATATGCCAGAAATGTTTGGTCGACAACTTAAGAAGATTAGGTGTCTAGTTGGTTCTATGGTCGCTGCTGTCTACTAATCATACAGAATTCTTATTCAGTTTTGAAATGCTAGGAGCCTAATTGGCTAGTGGTACATAATTTCATGAATGATTAATCATACCTATATTCTTTGAAGGTTGTTATAACCTTTGTAAGAAGTAAATAAAAAAATATAGAGTTTTGTTTGATACATACATAGACTGTTAAAATCCCTTTTGCTAAGTCAATATTAAAGTCAAAAATTACATGCTGTGAATAAGTATGTAAAGCTTTCTAAATAACCCTAAGAAAATTATAAAGTATTCTTATGTAGCTATTACAAACATTAATTAAATTAAATAAAGCATTCTAATCTTATTTAAATAATTTTTAGATACTAAATGATGAATCAACTATGGCAGAAATCTTAGAAGCTGTCCCATCACTCAGCGAAGACTGTGTAACATTATCCATATTGCATGAGGTAGAATTGCTTGCTGCCCTTGGGGCCAGTGTTCAGACCATGAGAAGAGGTGCCGAGGCCAGACCTGATCTCCCAGCTGCTCTACAGCATCTAATAAGGCTTGTGCGCTCTAGATCTGCCACTACCCCTACATCAAATGATAATGGTAATTTAAATTTGTCTGTTGCGAAATTTCAAGGTGAAGATAAAAACAAAGTTCTCATACTCCTTGTTTACATTGTATATCCCTTAAAGAGAGAAAGGCTTCTGAATATCACTTGCCATTGCTCTTTTTGATAAAAGGCTTACCTATCACAGCTATACATGAATACACTATAAGATGAATTATTTCGACTTAACTATGTGTGTTTCCTCCTTGATAAATAAACCAGATATACAACTTTTAGAACCACCATTGCTTATCATATTGTTAGTGTTAAAATATATGTGTATGTGGTTTTTCAGCTCCCACTTCAGGCTTTGCCTATTCTCTAGAAGCTCTATCAGAAGACGAGGATGGTGATGATGATGAAAACGAAGAGGGAGAAAGGAATATTATTACTCAAGAGCAACTTGCAGCTGCTTTACAGGTCTAATTTTTATTTAATATAGCTTATACTTTGACTAATTCCCGACAAACTGAGCTGATTGCCCCTTAGTTATAGGTGAGGTAATAAGTAATTTGTTAGAGTTGAAGGAAATGCAGTGTGCCTGGTTTATTCAATGCAAGCAAGATGGATATGCTATATTTACACATGCCATGTGTGTAATTTTTCTTGCATTGATTTAATGTATTTTTATGCATAAATTAATTAAAAGTAAGTAATAAAAGAATGTCCCTGATCAAAAAGAAATAAATGTTTTTCAAAATAATTTAATTACCTGTATATTTTTATATACATATGAACACGGCTAAAAAACCCAAATAGAGGTAGCCAGAGGCTCAGAATTCACAATATTGGCTACTAATGGAAGCTAATTGAGAGGAATGCATACATACATTGTACTTACTATATATTATGTCATACTAGTGTTTGGTTTTGACATATAGAGAATATTTAAAAGAAGAAATAATATATATTAAACATAAAATTATATTCACATGAGAAGAAAAATAAATGTAAGGGAAGCAAGAGAGGTTTGTCCAGATCGTACTAAGTGGCGATTGATAGTCTCTGCCTTCACACAATTAATACACAGCAAATTATAGATATAGGGACATTATATTAGTTATAAGTAATTGATATGACAATTTCTTTAAAAGTATTTTGTTGAAAAACATGATGAGTTATGATCCAGTAGTGCTGGCAGAAGAGAAAACTTGAATAATAAAGTTTTCTTCCAATAAAATTATTATGTACTGATTTCTAACAAAAAAAGCGACATTCTTAAGTTCTTATCACTATTTCTATGAAAGCCGTTTTTGAACCCACAGTTCGCCGGATGAGTTGACTCTTCCAAATAACGAATTTTTATTAGATCGCAATAGCATGGGTTTGAGTGTGAGTATGTGTGTCACATGATAAGTGAGATAATGAAAGATTTTGTATGGATAATCTATCAGTTTCTCACTTCTCATGTGACATCCAGGCTCTCACACGCCTAATGCTACTAGGAATGACGAGTAATTTTGCTTACTTACTTACACTCACGCACATTATTCCCATTGGGGTAGGCAGAGACTATCAATCGCCACTTAGTACGATCTGGACAAACCTCTCTTGCTTCCCTTACATTTATTTTTCTTCTCATACATGCTCTTTTATTCTTCTCACTTCGGACCCCCGCCTTTATAAGAACGTTTTCTATCTGATCTAGAAACGTTTTACGAGGTCGTCCTCTACTAACAATCCCATCCACATTGGCTCTATATATCTCTTTCGCTACTTTATTTTCATCCATCCTCTCTATGTGCCCAAACCACCTCAACATTCCTTTTTCTATCTTGCATACTACGTCATCTTTCAAACCTACTCGTTCACGGATCACACTATTTCTGACTCTATCACACAGCCTTACAATACATATACTTCTGATGGATCTCATTTCCACTGCATTAACTCTACTTTCATGCTTCTTCTGCCATGCCCAACATTCACTACCATACATCAGCGTGGGAACCAGAACAGCATTATGCACAGCCATTCGAGCCTTTTCTGACAATGACTGGCTCGACATCAGACCGTTCATGGCTCCATTCACCGCATTTCCCTTTTTAACTCTACTTTCAATATCTTCCTCACATTTTCCGTCCCTAGTAAACAAACTCCCCAGATATACAAATTCTTTCACTTGTTCCACTTTCTTACCATTTATAACAATGTCACATTCTGTCATACTTTTCTGTCTTTCAAAAACCATCGTTTTGGTTTTGTCCACATTCACTCTCATTCCCTTTCTTTCGACAGACTTACACGCAATGTTCACCATCTCCTGCAACTCATTTACCGTTGATGCAAGTAACACTTGATCGTCAGCGTATAAGAGACATTTAATGATGAACCCTCTCATTTTCAGTCCATAATCACTTTCGCG
Organism: Bedellia somnulentella; assembly: GCA_963576735.1. Lineage (NCBI taxonomy): Eukaryota > Metazoa > Arthropoda > Insecta > Lepidoptera > Bedelliidae > Bedellia > Bedellia somnulentella. The sequence goes on from OY755182.1 coordinate 11,024,782, forward strand.
CAATTCTTTCAAACAGTCGTTTGAAAGAATTGCGCGAAAGAAAAGCCACAATTGAAAAACAAAAATTGAAGAGCCACGGCGAAGCCACACAACCCTGTCGAACACCCCTTAGAGATCTCGAACCAGTCCGTGTCTTCTCCGTTTACTCTCACACATGAATTGGAATTCTCATAGAGTGACTCCAATGCACGAATAAGTTGGCTTCCCAAACCGAACTTAGACAGCACCTTCCACAAATACTTTCTTACTACCTTATCATATGCCTTCTCGAAATCAATGAAGGTGCACTACACTTTTTGGTTTTTTGCCAAAAATTTCTCTGTGATGCACCTTAAGGAGAAGACTTGATTCATACATCCCATTCCCTTCCTAAATCCTGCTTGTACATCCCAAATTCCTTCATCACCCTTTCGATCAGAACTTTCGCATACAATTTGCCGACAACACTGAGTAGGCTGATACCATGGTAGTTTTTTGCTTCTTGGCGTGACCCTTTCCCTTTATCTGGCACAATCACGGCTCTACACCAATCATTTGGTACTGTGCCCAACACTTCTGAAAAAGGATGAACAGCCAAGAAGCCACTAACCATTGACCAGCCCTCAGCATTTTGACACATATCCTATCATATCCTGCCGCTTTTCCTAGTTTCATACTTTCATCGCTTTTACAATTTCTTCCATACTTATCGTACTTTCAGACACGTCACCCATTACCTCGTCACAATTAACATCGCTGAAGTCATTACTTCATCCTCTTTTTCAAAGAGATCCTCAAAATAATCCTTCCATACTCTTTTTATTCTTGTTCCATCAGTCATTAGTTCACCTTTTTCATCCTTCATCACACTTGTACTTGTGTTTTGATAAACTCCCCTTTCACGTCTGATGTATTTCCAAAATAATTTTTGATTACTTTGGAAATTATCGGAGATTTTCTTTTCACTCCATTCTTTCAGATCTCGCTTTTTCTGCTCTATTTTATTCTATACCACACTTTTTATTATCTTATATTCATCTTCAATTCTCTCAACTTCGTCATCATTTATACACACATTCATTCGTTTACTAGCTTTGATTGCTAGTAAATCGAGTCAGGCTTTCTTCTTTTCATTCACCGCATCTTTCACACTTTTATCCCACCAACTTGATGATGGTCGATTTTTCCTTTTGCTCAATCCACAAACTTCCGTCGCACATTAAATTACCGCAGATTTGAGCACATTTCGAGCATCTTCTATTTCCATATCATCCGTCATTTCTACCCAACTTAGTCGTTCATCCAGTTTCTCAATATATTCATCTCCCATTTTTTCATTATCTACCAAATTTTCTACTTTTATTCTTGAAATTTCAGTAGTTGACACTCTTGTCCTATGACGCCAACGCTTGAACAGACCCCTTAATCGTGAGGAAATGATCTGTTCTTATGTTGACACCTCTATAAACTCTAGTGTCAACTACCTTTGATTTCAGCCTTTCATCAACAATCACAAAATCTATCATACTTCTCTCGCTTCCTCGCTGCTTTGTGGATATCATTGTGTTTAAATAGAGTTAGTTACACAAAGATTCCTCTCCAAACATACTTCAATCAATTTATCACCATTCTCATTCACTCTATTATCTCCAAAATTGCCTAATACTCTTTCACAACCGTTGCGTGTCACACCAACCCAACCATTAAAATCTCCTAACATTATTTTCCTTTCATTCAAATCACACCCATTCACTATATCACCTAGTAAATTCCAGAACTCCTCCCTCTCGGTTAAAGATTTTGACATGTCCGGCGCATAGACGCATATTACACGTAGCCGGACCAGCCCTACTTTTAACTTAACTCAGAGGAACCTTGGACTCACACACTCATGCTCTGACATACATTGAACCATCCTTTCAGACATAAGAAGTCTCACTCCTTGGCAAGCTCTGATATTAGGGTCGACCCCCGACCAGATGGCAGTAATTGATTCAAGTTGCGAGACCTCCTTTCCCTTACACTTCGTCTCATTTACACACAACAAATCTAAATTCTTATCTTTCATTACCAGATATACTTCATCTAACTTTCTTAGCATCCCTTCGCAAACATTCAACGTACTAAAGCGGGTCTCGTCAGCCCACTTTTCGCCCAATGAGAACCTATGACGTGATAAGTGGCGAGCTCTATCGCCGTCTCCGTGCTGATTATTCCTAAAACACATGTGATTCCCACGAGTAGCTAGGGAAGTATTCTGTCCACTTTGTCAGGGCCCCGCTTGACAAAGCTAAGTTATTTAGTACCCGGAGTTCACCAGTCTCCGGGACGGCGGCACGCTATCGACCAGGATCACCCCTGGCCACGCATCTATCAGCACGGCAGACTTTGGATTGGTGTAAGGGCGAAGATGGTAAAAGCCCTGATCCCTTAGTCGACTCTTACGAAACACCCACGGGAAGAGATAGGGTAGTGCTATTCTATGCCGACAATACACAGCAGTAGTAGTAGACGAGTAATTTTGTTGTTACAACAATAAGAAGAACCATAAATTAAGTGACTATCCATACCGGCACTACTCATTATTATACAACTACGGGTCAGCGACAGACTTCGTACTGTAAATTTGCTTATGACAAAGCTTACAAGGCGTTTTTTCCGGTACTCTTAGTTCAATCAGGCGTGAATATTTTACTGTCCAATTTTTCCGAGATAAAAAGTATCCTATTTGTTAACTTGGGTCATTATCTAGCATTCTACCAAATTTTATTCATATACATTGTGTACTTGAGGAGCCTTTTCGCCTCAAACACACAAACATCTATACTTTCACATTTATAATATCAATAGGATGTTAGAGGTCACATCAGTATAATGGTAGTGTATATTGCCGTCAGGTGGCCACGCAGGCTGTATCGGCGAACGCGAGCAGCGCCTTGATGAATCTGCTCAACAGCACGCCTTCCGCAGAGTCTACTGCGGGCTCTAGCTCTAGCGGTAACTTACTTGCTTTTTTACATTTTACTTAATGAAGAAGACTGTATAATTCCTTGGTTTGTAGAATTATAAATGAAAGATATTTTATATTAAAGTAATTTACAAAATGCGTTTTGCTTGGTAGATGAATACAAGATTGAAAGGGTGATGAATGGAATAAAAGATGGTTGACAGCTAGTTGCGCTAGTGATGTGCCGCTAGTGTTGTATCACGGCGGTACAAAGACGCTCGGCTGCCTTTTTCAACAGTTGTTTTATAAATTAACTTGTTGACCATGCAACTTCGTCTGCGTGAGGTAAGATATCATCAGGGCCTTTTCTGTAGTTTAGACGTGTGTGGGTAGGGAACATTTAATCAATCAAAAATTATACACTTTATTCTACGTCTTTGGGAAAGAATTATGTACCTCTTATCTATGAAGTAAAAAAAAACATACAACTAAACGCAAACGGTACGTCCCGTAATTTTTAAATCTGTAAAATCTTCGAAAATTTTCATTTAAAACATATGCTGTAAAAGGCCATATCGATAAATATAAGATCAGCAAGGTATTTCATTGGATAAGGATTATTGTTGTATTGGTTATTAATTATTATCGCTTCGAAAATTAGAAATTATTTGTTATATAAAGTAGATGTCAACGAAATGTTATTGTGTGATTTCCATAAGAGAAAGAAACATACCATCGCGTAGTTTTCTGAAGACCTTTTCAATGTGTATGTGTACATTATTTTGATAAATCTCGTAGGGTTCAGCCTGCGTTTGTAATACAAGCTGAAAAAATGAATTATTTACGACATCAGATTATAAATCTCTTTATTTTCATTATTTAATAAATGTTATCATACCTATAAACCACACTCTATCTTTTAGCGACTTAGTGTTTATCATATAATGAAATATGCATTTTTGATAGTTTTGTTATAATGTTGAATCAAAATTGAACTTAACTGATCGAAATTATTGAATGCTAGTTGATTCACGACGGCATTCTAAATCACAAATGCCTAATGCGCCAAAAAATGAGATAGTATAGAGAGAGAGAGAGAGAGTATATATCACTTATGCCAAGAACTATTATTTTTTATCAAATCATACGTGACAGAGACAGTAACACACTAGTGAATATTAAGCCGACTAATGTTTTCTTATAGGTAGCGGCAATGTCATAACTCCGGAAATGTTCAGTGAGGCTATTTCCGAGGCCATTCTGCGGGCAGGCTCTGGTGGCAGTGCCCCTGATACACCAATGGATCAAAGCACAACAGGTAATTTAATATGTGAGCTATAGAGTGTCAGCTTAGCATAGCACTTACCCGTTTCTTACCATTGGTGTTGTAAATGGGGTTGGTGATATAGCATGGAGACCATTCTCTTCTCAACTTCGAAATGTAATTAAAGCTCTGGCTACCACCTTTTAGGATTTATAGCCGTAAGTATATGTAGGTTGGTAATTTACTCTATCATGGCTATAACTCTTCCAAATGTATAAACATTAATTAGGTATTGTAATGGTTTCAAACCGCATTACTTAGACATGGCCATTAACGTTGAAATTAAATTACCATGGACTACGGCCCTAGCACCATCGTCATTTCATAGTTGCAACTGAAAAATATATTTCAAACTGAGAAAAAGTAAAAAATTGATTGTTTTACGCGCAATACAACTATAAAGCCGCAAGCGTATAACGCCAACTCTTTTTAAAAGTATCTGGCTAATATAAAAAAAACAACCAACCGTGATAGTTCAGTGTGTAGAATACCGCTTTTCGTGCCAACTATGAAAATTCCACTTGTGTGTTCCCTACACCAATTGTGTGTTTAATTTATCATGGTTGTTAATGGTGAGGGAAAACATCGTGAGGAAACCCACATGACTGAGTTGTACTTAGTCGTGTTACAGTGTATTCATAAAAAAACGGCGGTAGGCCTGCCCCCTGTCACTAGAGTCCACTGTCCAAGCAAAACACGGGTACTCTGAACACCTAGTGACAATATCACGTGATGTGCAGAAAAGTATTAGTACCTCTGCCAACCGCTTCGGGGATATAAAAAAAGTGAATACGTTGATTGGCATCGCTATATTTTATTTATATATCGTTATTTCCGCCAGCGTCGAGTCCGGCCAGTGGCGCCCCCGCGGCCGGCGGCGAGTTCTCGCAACAACTGCGACACATGCACGAGATGGGTTTACTCGATGACGCCGTCAACTTGCGAGCATTGCTTATTTGTTCCGGTATGTATAACACCCTTATATATAATACTAAATAAAGGAAAGATAAATTTCGATACTAGCGGGGATCGAACCCTCGACCTCCAGGTATACGCCCCCGTCGCTCTGCCGATTGAGCTATAATGTCAAGTGGCTACTAATGTGAAATTCTTCATTCCTTTTTACACTTTTAAAGTAGTGTTAGCGATACCTTAAAAACGTTTTACGTTATGTTAAAAAAAATATTTGCTTTATTTATTAGTAAATATTGAATATTTACTTAGTCTTATAGTTATACTTAGGGCTATAACGCACTAGCGGCCTGCCGCGATGCGGTATGCCGATGCGGCACGCCGCAGTATGTACGGTCAGCCGTAACGACACGCCGTATTCCGGCTAACCGTATGTTCTTGGGTCACTGCGGTCTGCCGCAATCGTCAGTGCTTCTAGAAATATTGAACACGACGACGACGGACTGGCGGGCGGGACGCGGCGTTTGCGACTACCGCGCCGAGTGCGTGGTGGGGATGCGGCGCGCCGCATCATTCAACCGGCGCGGCTCGTCGCAGCTCTGGAACAACTGGAGCGGTTGACGGCTGGCCGCAAATCAGTGCGTCGTCATCGTGCGGTTTCATGTACTAATCGATGTGCGGCCTACCGCAACGGCACGCCGCATGGCGGCCAACCGCTAGTGCGTTATAGGCCTAAGTCATGTGACAGTGTATTCGTACAAAACGGCGATAGGCCTGCCCCCTATCACGTGAGTACACTGTCTAAGCAAAACGTGGGTACCTTCTCTGGAAACTAGATGGCGCTTGCCATGTGAGTTCAGGAGTATTGGTACCTCTGCCAACCCCTTCGGGGATAAACGGCGTGAACGTTTATGTTTATGTTATTAGTAATGTTAAAAAAAATATTTCCTTTATTTATTAGTAATAATCACTACATGAGGTTTTCAAGAACAATTACATTCTATTTTACTTTTATATATAGTAGCATATTGTAGGAAAAGCTGCGATCCTGGAGGTTTACTCTCCTCAATAGTTTTGGTTGTTTTTATCGACTAAAAACCGATATAATTATTATTGTTCCAATCAATTTTAATAAATAAACTTCGTTTGACCTTCATAGCGGCGAGTGCAACGCGAATATACTTTACAAGAATTTAGAGAGGTACGGACAATATTATCGTTGTCGATTTGAAGAGAGGATCCTCCTAGCTTAAAGACGTCACGGAAATTATAGAGATATAATTTAAATCTTTATTTTTCATGAAAACCTCATGTGGGGATTATTACTAATAAATAAAGAATAAATAAAGGAAAGAAAAATTTCGACACAGGCGGGGATCGAACCCGCGACCTCGGGTAAACGCCCCGAGACGCTCTGCCAACTGAGCTTAAAAACGTGTTAAACGTGTAAAAGAAATAAAGGATAGAAGAATTTCGCACTGGCAGCCAATTGACACGGTAGCTCAGTTGGCAGAGCGTCGGGGCGTTTACCCGAGGGCGCGGGTTCGATCCCCGCCTGAGTCGAAATTTTTCTTTCCTTTATTTATTAATTATAGAGATAGCCAAAATTACAGAGAATTACAACTAGTTGAATATTACCTTAAAATGACATTGATTATGGACTAGGCTTAATTATAAGGGCAGCATTTCCCCGTTTTAGTAAATTTTTAACAAGTAGTTAAATACATATAATAATCAATATACGGACATCTTACACACAAATCAACTTAGCCCCAAACTAAGTAAGACTTGTATTATGGGATACTAACTCAATGATATATTTAATTTTATATAATATAAATAACATCCAAGGCTAAGAAACAATTTATTTGTGCTTATCACATAAATAGTGCTCTCAGCGGGGATCGAACCCACAACCTCCGGACCAAGGATACTCTACACTATGGATGGGCCCTAACACTCTTAGAGCGTAGCAGGGGGCGTGGCCTATTGGCAATTAAAATGGCTGACCTAGGGTTGTACCATGCAATAAAGAATCAGAATAGAAACATATCGATAAATTTGCCAACATGTTTATTTAATAATGTTTTATGTAGAAGTATTTTTTTTCGACAGTGGGCACATACTTTTAATTTAGATCTAGATATTTTAGCGCCAGTTTTAAACCTTCGTTTCGATCATCACCATGGATTTAACTCGTGAACATTTTCGAGCGATAATTTATTATGATTTTCGGCGTGGGGTAACTTAAAAGCAGTGCATCGATCAGTGGTTCAGTGAGATTAATCATGGGTGTCATATGCTCAAGGACGACTTTAAATTGGTTGTCGTACACGTACCACAAAATATTGATGCTGTGCTTGACTTATATTGCAAGATCGTACATATATATACATACCTACTAAAAAAAACAACGTAAATAAATTAACAATGTCACATTTATTTATTTTTAAATAACGTCAATTTGTTATAACACGTTCTGAATGAAACCTTTTCATTCGTGATTTTTTTATGATATACCAAACCAGTTTTTTAAAATGCAATGCCAATTTTCATGCTGATGGTTGATATTTTCAAAGCAAATACCATCAAGCCACTTTCGTCTCCGTGCTTCACTTGTAGGAAACCTGAAATTATTTAATTTTAGTATTTAATAGCTGCCTCGTAAGTAACAAATGTGAAGAAAAGTGTAAACTATAAAATTAATGTTACCTACATTTTGGAAGGCATTTAGATTTTCAATAGGTTAACCAACCAACCAACTAAAACCGAATCTATTAGTACTAAAACATCGATAATACTAAATGGTCAGTGTTTCACATCACTAGGTAAACAATGAGAGGGAATAATTTTGGAAGAAATCATGAAAACTAAGCCTTTTATGGCGAAAATATTACAATGATCATGAAATTTTCTCTGATCACATCGAGGAAGCATGAAATAAACCAAAAAAATACTCTTGACCGAAATGAAAACAAAGAAAATAATTACTTACTTCAAAGTTAATATGAGGCTGATTTTCGCTATTACGGGCGCCACAATTTTTAACAGAGCAACAGGGTATTGCGCATTTATATTACCCATGTAATTTTCAAAACTTGATTAATCAATGTCCAAAACACAATCAACACTTTTGTTTACAAAGCAACTTGACAGATCAAATGGCGATTAAGATGGCCGATCTATGTACGCGCTATCATAATCGTAACGTCTTGACGAAATTTTTCCAAACAACAAGAAGTAAACATGTATTGCTCTCTTTTTCAAAAGATTAAGCTCGGAAGGTTAGAAAGAGAAAACAACATATAAAATATTTCTGTTGCGATATGATTATTATTTGCATAACGTTATTTAGATATAGTACCACAGGGCCCATCCACAGAGTATCCTGCTCCGGCCCGAGAATATACTCATGGCATTTGTCATTCCTTAACTCGTCCTATCTTTTCAATAGCATTTTGTATTTACAGGTGATGTCAATGCTGCAATCAACCTCGTCTTCAATGGTGCTGTTGGTGATGATTAAAAATCTACTAATAAGAGTAATTTCAACTATCTTTAATGTACATTTTATCCAATAAAAGTATTTAAACTTAAAACAGGTTTTTATTTTTAATATAACAATTATCCGGCGATAGGCCTGCCCCCTATCACGTGAGTACACTGTCTAAGCAAAAGGTTGTTGGTGATGGGTCTCCAACCGCATCGCCCAAAAACCCTTAAATGCCCCAATACCGTTAGTCGCCTATTACGAACACCCACTGGAAGAAATGGGGTAGTGCTATTCTAAGCCGACACTACACAGCAATATCTCTTCTGATCCCTATGAACTTTTTATTTTTCATTTACATGGTGATCTCCAAATCAGACGCGATACCTCCGTAGTTGTGGATGGTTTCATAGACTAGTAACACAAAATAAAATTGTTTTATAATAAAAAAACTGCTGAAGCTGTGACTGCAACACGAATATATTTGTTGCTGCACAGTGTAAATATCAACACTGGGTTATCAAGTGGTCAGCAGTTGAGCCCATCAGACCAGGAACCTTGTATATACCTATATAGTTATTGTACATACATACATATACTAGGAATTCCTCAGCCACTTTTGGAACTATGAGTGAAGAAAAGTTGATAAAAATAAAGGTTGTTGGTGATGGGTCTCCAACCGCATCGCCCAAAAACCCTTAAAAGCCCTAATACCGTTAGTCGCTTTTTACGTACACCCACCGGAAGAAATGGGGTAGTGCTATTCAAGCCGACACTACACAGCTAAGTTATTGTATTTACTATATCTACTGAAGGACATACATATCATCACCCCCACGCCATCGGTCATCGTTCACCATCGATCGCCATTATGAGTACCTACATAATAGGATAGTAATCCTTGCTAATCTTTTATTCCTTTCAATATTTTCATAAATGGGCTTTTATTCTTCAGAATTTGTGTACCTTTTCTAGCTCATTCAACTATTTGATCTAAGAGTATAAGAACTAGAGGCCTCATATATTTTGCATTCAGTCTGATCTTATGTACATGCATATACCATATTATAATGATGCAAGACAGATATTAATTAAAACTCATAAACTATTTATTTACAAAAACAGGGCACCAAATCAAGGCTTATCTCAACGTAAGCATGATAGGATCCAATTTTTTGGTCTCTACAGATTTTATTATCTTGACAGGCTTCGGAGGTTTAATCTTCCTTCCGTGTCGTCCATCTTTGCGTTTCCATAGACCAGAGCGAGGACGGTTTCCAAGCCAACGGTTTCGCTGGGCTGAGCCTATGGGAGTTTTACCATGGTCCACATTTGATAAACGACCTGAAAAAAAAAGATATATATTTTTATTTATAGGGTTAATTGGTATTTTATATTTATAGGCTGATTAGGTTCTGACTTAGGAAGGAATCTATCTGCAGGAAATAGTTATTAGAAGTGCTTTAAAACTTGGTCTACACATACTTGAAAAATAAACACTAATGTTCAGTTCAGTTATTATAGCGATAGTAGAAGAATACGTTCGACATTTCATATTCCTTTAGACTTTTAGGATAAAAGGCCCCCAAATGAATTAAAAAACCGACACTTACCAACAACGGCCATGCAATGCTGGTCGAAGCTGAACAGTCGTTTCGAAGGCATCTGTACAACAATCCTGTCGTCTTGCTTTCTCATTATAGTTCCGCTCGTACCGGCCGCATGGATATATAAACCACCTTTACCTATAATTGTAAAAAATAACATTTTATAGTACAAATTAATTATCTTTGAAAATACAGGTTTTGGTGTTATTTTCTTACCTACCTACCTATACTCAAAGCTACAAACGGTATGTATCCAGAGCGTAAGAATGCGTCGGCCAATTTGTTGCGTGCGTTAAGGTGGCGTATTTGCATAAAGTTTTTACACTAAGAGGGGCAGAATTTCAGATTACTATTTATACATAGAGCGTTTATTAAAAGAAAAGGTCCCTTTCTATAAGCACTATTTGTGTACGCTGGCATAACGCCAGGTCGGTATGTCATTGAAAAGTCTTGTTCAATATCTCTGTTCCTACAAGATCAATCGTTATGAAATTTTGCATAACGGGAGAAGTATTTAGGAAGAGTTTTTTCGTGTAAACTCTGTTGCTTTACAATAAGCCATTTTCGAGTACGGCGATGTGTACGCTAGCTTGACGTTACGCCAGCGTACACAGTGACAATGGTGTTTATTTCCTAAACTAAAGAGGCACTATTTTTTTTAGTTTTACACTAATTAGGCACTATTTAGGCAGAGTTTTTTGACATAGTAACCAGCTCGATACAGCTTCATGGTACGCCACCTTAACGCACGCAATTTGTTGAGTGGGTTAGTACTATTCTAAGCAGATACTACATGGCAACAAGGGTATCTCCTGATATTGAATAAATCCAATGACACCTCCATAGATGTTGTATGTTCAGTGTTTAAGATCAACTGTATACCAAGTAACAAATGTATGTATTCAAACTAATTAGTATATATAATGCCTCTCACCTGGATCTTTTTCAATACAATGTACAACAGTACCAAGTGGTAAAGCTCCTAAAACATATGCGTCACCCTCATTGGCTCTCACTGAAAATTTATTATATAAATTAATAATTTGTTAAATAGGCAGGCTTCCAAAGTATGAAGAATAAAGAACATGTATGAAAAGATTGATGGATGGATGTGGATAAGAGTGGTTTTCCAGAATCATACAAAGTGGTGATCAATAGTCTCTACTACCCCATCGGGAAATAATAGTTCGAGTATATGTATGAAATTTTGGTGACTTTAATAACTTTGATTTATTTATGTCTTTTTTACTCCTTTGACATCACAGCACGTACCACTCTTGAAATAATATAGTGAGCTCATCGGTTATAATGAGAGAAAGATAAACCATACTTTGGAAGTGCAAGACATTGTGTTTTAAATCACATAATTTTAATTTGTGCCTGGTCCCTCAGATGTGAAGTGAATATAAAGATAGAAGAATTATGGAACTAACCTGGTATACGTGGCAAGTGTCTGGATGTTTTAATAATATCACCAGCTTTCATGTTTTCTGTAGCTAAAATATACTTCATTTTATCTCCTACGCCAACTAGGGCAATGTGAGATGTTCTGCAGCCATCAATCATTATCTGAAACCATAATTATTACAATTGAAAATAATTTTATTTTACATCATGTAATAGAATACAAGGGTATCCAGATTTGATAAGTGTAACAACAGCAATTAAGGTTTATCAGGATCATAAAAACTGGTGATTAATAATTATTACTATTACTATAAATAATATCTACCAACCACAATGAGAAATTATAGTATTGGCAAAATAATTTATGACTTAGTAGTGACCTGCGCAACTTCATCTGCATGGCACAAGACCTACTTAAAATAAAATTTTACATGATTTAAACACAAGCCTAGATAGTTGAGGCATGATTCATTACCAAACATCTAACCACCCAAAAAAAAAACATTTTACCCCCTTAAAAGAAAATGTTTAAATTCCTTTTTAATTGCTATTAGCAATAAAAATATATTATTGAATAATATTGATTAGTTAAACTTACATCATAAAAGCAACCCTGAAAATTTTCTCATTTCTGTATCTTGAAAAGTGAAATTAGTTACAGATTTTCAGTTTTCAAGATACAGAAATGAGAAAACTTTCATACAAACTATATCCTTTTAAGGAAAAATAGTTTCTTTTTCCCCACTAAAATTGTAAACCTTTTTATCAAAAACAGATTAGACAATTTTGTAACTTTAACTACATAAATAAAAAAGTTATTTATAAACTTCACAACCCTAATCTTAGTTCTCACTTTCATAATGAAATGAATCTCTGGACAACATTTCAAGTTTCTAGGTATATTAGTTTTAGCATTGATTAATAAGTCAGTCAGTCAGTTTTGCCAGTTATATATATTGAAGCAGACCTAAGAATAGAACATGTAATACCACTGCTCTGGAACATGGTGGTCGACTCACTCATTAAAAGACTAAACATGCAAGGCTACCTAACTATCGGCTATGCAGACGACCTCACGATTCTCATGAACAGAAACCATGCAAGCACCCTCTGCAATCAAATGGGTCACGCTCTGAGGGTGGTTGAAAAATGGTGTAAAGACTTTGACCTACACGTCAATCCTAACAAGACTGAACTAATTCTCTTCACTCGCAAACGGAAACTACCTCCGTTTGAACCTCCTAAGCTGTTTGGCACGCAACTCACTTTATCCAAAACAGTAAAATATCTAGGAATCACCCTAGATGATAAACTAAACTGGAAACCGCACTTAGAAAAGGTAATAAAAAAAGCCAGCGCCACCTTGTGGCAATGTAAAAGAATCCTGGGTAAGAACTGGGGACTCAAACCGAGGATCATGCACTGGCTTTATACTACTATCATCAGACCAGTGATAACCTACGGAGCTCTGATCTGGTGGCCAAGAACGAAACTTGTTACAATCCAACATGAATTAGACAAGATGCAACAACAGGCTTGTCTAGCATAGCAATAACGGGCTGCATGTGCACTACGCCTACAGCCGCGCTACAAGCCTTACTAAATCTTCCCCCACTGTATTTATACATACAGCAAGAAGCAGCCATCTCTGCTATAAGGCTACATAGAGCAGGACACTTAAGCAATGACTCCAGAATCCTACATACAGAAGTTCTCACGGAAGCTTTGAAATACCAGCCCCTATTGGCCGCTCCGTGTGACAGGATCACCAAAACTATTAAATCCAAACATAACTATCGGGTTATACTTGATGAAGAAAAGTCGGATTTTTCTGGCTCAAAGGAGTTACGTGTGTATACTGTTGGGTCTAAGACCAATCAAGGCATGGGGGCTGGCACACACTCCCTAGATGTAAATTTATATAAAAATTTCTAAAAGCCTGGGTCAATATAACACTGTTTTTCAGGCAGAATGTCTTGGAATCATCCAAGCTGCCCAGGCCATAAAAGTAAGAAATATCTCAGAAATGACCATAAAAATCATATCCGACAGCACTTCTGTCCTGCAAGCCCTCAATCGAAGCGAATACACTTCAGGCCTAATCCTCGAATGTCACCAAGCCTTAGAGGAAGTGGCGCAGGACAACAATATCATCCTGCAATGGATAAAAGGCCATAGTGGGTCCCTGGGCAACGATGCAACTGATGAGCTGGCTAGAGGAGGATCGGCTACGTCTCTGTACGGACCCGAACCCATAATACCTCTTCCTTTCAATCAGCTGCAATCACGTGGTTAAGGGAACGCACACTATCTTTAGCTGACGCGTGTTGGCGAGGCGCGTCTGGATGCAGACAGTCTAAAGAGGCAATGCCAACTCTCAGCAAAAATCTGACCAGATATGTCTTAAGCCTTAGCAGACCAAATCTACGAACTCTAGTGGGTATTGTTCAAGGGCACTATGCCCTAAACAAACACTTCCACACTCTAGGCATTACCGACAGCCCTCTGTGCCGTGCGTGCATGGAGGCTGACGAAACGGTCAGTCACGTGCTCCAGGAATGCAATGGTGTAACCGATATCCGAAATATTACCATCGGATCCAAAAAGTCGCTACCAGAGGCAATGGCTGATCTGGATAAGCTTTTGTCCTTCTGGTCTGAATTAGGTTGGGAAACTTAAACGGCCAAGTGGTCCACGTACAATGGCCCACCTCGTAGCTGGGTTAAGTGCGGAAACCCGAGGTGGTTACGCCCAATAATAATAATAATATACCACTTAGGGTGTTAAACACAAAGACTAACAAACTACACAGAAAGTAAACGAGCCAATGATTGAAAAAAAAAATTATTACTATGATTTGGATGGTTATCATTAGTTTGTTTCAATTAACAGAATATACAATAGATACAGATACAATATACAATAGATACAGATACAATATATAATCTACCCTCCTACTTATAATAACTTAATATTTGCTCTGCCATTTATAGAATTAGACAAGAGAAAAAGAGATGACTCAAAATAGTATAACAGGTCAGAAGAGAAACAGATGATGGATTACAAACCCTATTGCCAAAATATTGATAGAAGACCTAAGCCTTTTGTCATCTTATATGACACCCATTAAAACAGATGTGAAATTGTTGTTCTGAGTAACACTTCATGGCATGAAAAAAGCCATCTATTATTAATTGCGAAATTCATAATAGTAGAAAAGAATAGAAAATCCTCTATTAAACATCACACAAGAAATATTTACAAAAATACAGTTACACCAGCAGAAATACAATTGGTGGTCCTATCATAAAATAAATAATAAGGTAAATAAATACTAATAATGTAAGGTAGATGTCCAATAACATAGCAAAACAAAAATGTTGCTTAAACCTAATTTATCTACTACATACATATACTCACGGCCATAGATCCCAAAAAGGTTTAGCCCCATACCCTATGTCGCCTCTTCCAACACCCATGGGAAGAAAGGGGCAGTGATATTCTAAGCTGGCACTACACAGCATAGGAGGAGTGCCTCCTATGCTGTGTAGTGCCAGCTTAGAGCTATGTAGTGACATAGCATTGTATTTTCTAATTAGTTAGTAATTCATTAAAACTAACCCGTATCACTTTTTCTTCAAGTGGGGGTCCTTCTGTTGGTCCATCTCGCAGCCAATCTATCCAGTGATATTTATGCTTGATGCCACCACCAATACCTTTTGCCACAACTCTGCCTGGAATCATGTAATTCATTAAGTAACTTATTTAGCATTGACTACAACTCTTTACTGGGGTTGCTGAGGTTCATAGATGAGAGAATATTTATCATGTAGATGTTACTGGAAATATGTAAATTTGAAATACTATTGCAAGAAATTATTTTTACTAAGCTCATGATTCATAATAATTTGAGAATCTTCTATTTTTATTTTATTATTATGTATAATCAAACGAATTACAGGCCATGTAAGGTAAATCAAAAGAATATGTTTAAAATAACAACCTGTCTCTGGGTCCCTTCCTGCAAGATTCGTCACTTCCAACGGTTTTACTGTGTAATTTTCAGGAAAATGTACGATTCTTCTGTACGCTTTACCCAGTCCAGGTTTTGGTTTAATTATATTAGGTTTACTGGCGAGGGTTATGATAGACACATGAATAGTTCTTTTAGATAGGATAGTTGGTGTAAGAGATAAAGATGAGAATAATTTTATTAACGACATGCTAAAAAAACTTCAACGACACGACGTGCCGGTGCATATACCAGAAGATTTATTCAGAAATTATACAGTTATTACTTTATTTAAACTAAAATATAAACATTGGTCTGCCTGCCCTGCCTTATACTTTTTTTTTAATGGTTTTACGGCCCTCGTTCGTTACAAGACCTTTTGTTTTGAGGCCGAGGCCGTGCTGCTACTTTCACAGATTAAATATTAGTAGTACCTACAGATGGGACAGTAAAGAATGAAATGAAGTGTAGTTTCCTCTGCCCGCGGTTATGGCGCCACCGTCGCGACAGTAATGGCGTCATCGTTCGGTCTCTATAGTGCTGTACCTTTTTCTTTTTTGTCGACATCGATAAAATTTTAGTGATGTCTCTGTCGATATGTATATTAGTTTAGTACCAGACAAGATTGTTAATTTCAAAAACATAAATAAAAAGACAGTATTTTTATAATATTTTATTTCGCTTCTTTTTAACCTGTAAGTTACATATATCTTGTATGCTAACTGTTACATAGACCCCATTTAATAAACATGCCGTTTTATATTTTCCTGTTTCATATTATATTGCACCAGTTATGGCCAAGCAACCGTATAGTAAAATTTTTATAAAACAGTTTTACTCTTCTGTCATGCTCTATACAATCTGACCAAGACATGTAACTTTTCGATATTAATTTCTTACGGTTTCTTTCTAGTTGTGCTTTTGTTCCATATATAATTAAATATTTGTGGATTAACTAACTACTATCTCTATATAATTTAAGCATTTGTCATTTGGGATACATTAAATTATTATTTTCAGATCTTTCATAAGCTCTTAAATATACAAATATTTATGGATACCTCTGAATTCTTTGGCCGGATAAGTTATTTTGCATTCTTTGCAGTTATTCTTTTTTGTTATTTTTCTGCTCATATATACACTTGTTCCTAATTTTGTTTATTTTCATTTGGCATTAAAATAAGAACTAAATTATTTATTGTCTTTTCGTCAAGCCCTTATTGCAATTTTTTTCAATCGAAAACATATGTTTAAAATCTACAATATTTTCACCTTCACCTTCTTTGCTAATAAATAAAGAATAAATAAAGGAAAGAAAAATTTCGACACAGGCGGGGATCGAACCCGCGACCTCGGGTAAACGCCCCGGACGCTCTGCCAACTCAGCTACCGTGTCAATTGGCTGCCAGTGCGAAATTCTTCTATCCTTTATTTCTTTTACACGTTTAAGTAGTGTTTGCGTTTCCTACCTCCGAATTTTAACTAATTCGGAAGGCCACTTGTCTATCTTTCAGGTAGAATGCAAATGTTGAAAACGCCTAACTATCACATAATTTAAATCTTTTTGTTCATGAAAACCTCATGTGGGGATTATCAATACATAGTATAAAACAAAGTCGCTTTCGCTGTATGTCCGTATGTATGCTTAGATCTTTAAAACTACGCAACGGATTTTGATGCGGTTTTTTTTAATAGATAGAGTGATTCTTAAGGAAGGTTTGTATGTATAATAAATGCATAATATAGTAGAGAAACACTGATAAATTTAAAGGTTTCTAATGTGATGTCGTAAATAAGCACGTTTTTTTGCGCTTATATTGCAAACGCTGGCTGAACCCTACGAAATAGACCAAAATAATGTACTACAGTATTGTTCACCTTAAAAAGTTCAACAAAAAAGTCCGCGATGGTATATGTCTATCTCTTAGGGATAACCCAGCATAACCATTTTTATTCTTTACTAAAAAATGGTTATTTACGAAGTGATTTTAAACAATACAGCATTAATCCTTATCCAATTAAGTACCTTAAATAAATTGTGCATTTATTATAGATCAATATGCTTTATACAGCATGTAATTTAAGTGAATATTACCGAAGATATTACAAATTTAAAATGCAGGGTCGTAGTTGTTTGCGCCGGGCGGCGCGTGCCTATAAATAGCGCGTCGATGGCCGCGCTTCGCCACTTAACACTAACTGTAGACCCTTAACACTAACTGTAGAGCCACACCAGACTCAACTAGAGTCTATTTTATTTTTATACTCACCCTATTCGACTTAGCTTAGGCACACTCCTTTGCCACGCCAGGGCGGCCTTCAGCCGCCCGGCACAACATATTAAGTTGACGCCGCTTAGGCCGCAGGGCCAGCAGCACAGAACCGGTGGGGTTTTAGTCGGTAAAAGTCCGACATACCCCCGTCGCTCGAGAGAGCTCCTACGAGGATTTCCCCACCGGTAAACAAAAAAAAAAAAGCGCTTCGCCATGTAGCATTTTATGATTTGCAGCGATCGCACGCGTTTATCGGAGCTCTCTAGCGAGGAAAATATCAAGAATTAATTTAACTGAATAGAATAAGTATCTTTTGTTGTTGATTATCTTTTAATTTTTATTATTATTATTAAATTAGTAGCATTGCACCCGTGCGAAGCCGGGGCGGGTCGCTAGTTGCTAATAAATAAAGAATAAATAAAGGAAAGAAAAATTTCGACACAGGCGGGGATCGAACCCGCGACCTCGGGTAAACGCCCCGGACGCTCTGTCAACTCAGCTACCGTGTCAATTGGCTGCCAGTGCGAAATCCTTCTATCCTTTATTTCTTTTACACGTTTAAGTAGTGTTTGCGTTTCCTACCTCCGAATTATTACTAATTCGAAAGGCCACTTGTCTACCTTTTCAGATAGAATGCAAATTTTGAAAACGCCTAACTATCACATAATTTAAATCTTTTTGTTCATGAAAACCTCATGTGGGGATTATTGCTAATAAATAAAGAATAAATAAAGGAAAGAAAAATTTCGACACAGGCGGGGATCGAACCCGCGACCTTCGGGTATACGCCCCCGTCGCTCTGCGAATTTTTACTTCCCTTTATTTATTAGTGATAATCCCCACATGAGGTTTTCATGAACAAAGCATTCTAATTACCTTTATTTTACTATATTTTCCCCACTCAACTTTCAAAAATCGCTGAGGAATTTCCTTTTCTGTAGCTCTTGCTACCCCTTCTTGGGATTTATCTCCGTGAGTATGTGTATCTATGTAGGTACTTATTAAGTAAAAAAAGTATAATTACCATTATTTAACATCTTAGAATTGAATCGGAAATACATTCAATGCTAAACATACATCACATTAAATCCTCCTCACAAAGTTGTATTCAAAAACTATTTAAAATAAAAAGTGCATTCGCGCAATATTTGTAATGTTGAAGATTTACGTTGTATTGACGGTTTAATTTGGTCAACGCCCCGGACGCTCTGCCAACTGAGCTACCGTGTCAATTGGCTGCCAGTGCGAAATTCTTCTATCCTTTATTTCACCTTCTTTACAGTTTGTGAATTTTGATACTATGCTTAAAATGTTAGTTAATACAAAGATTTAAAATAATAAATGAAATGTTAGCATCAGGATTAGTATCTCAGTGGCTAATTGCTGTTATATGACCAAAGAAACTTCCGAGTCTTGATTTAAATATCTTGGATAAAAATAGCTTATGCCAAACTAGGAAAACAATAACTTAGACAATCCCAAAAAACTCTGCAGTGTAGTAATTCATCCATCCAACGAAGGAGCACATACACATATTGGTTCACCTGCTTGCATAGTCAATTTACTGGTGGAGGCTATAAACTTCATATTTTTGAGACCCTAATCGGTTTTTGCCTCAGTTCTATGCTTTAGCTTTCCTCTTCTTGTTGAGCCTGGTAAACATTAACGCTGTCAAACAGATCACCAAAAAACTTTACCACATCAGCGGTGGTCTTCATTGTTTCATGTGGCTGTCGCAAGCCCGAATCTATAACAAAAAAAAAACAAGTTTCAGATTAGACACAAAGGAACTATATCATACTTAGTCTGCTGAGTATCCTTTTGCTGGGTAATATAAACATCGTTTCCAATAATTTATATCCCTTTGGACTTTGTTTCCCAAAAGCAAATGTCCTAGCCATTTTATTCTGTCTAGTAATCCTTAACTATATTAAAAAGTACCGAGGTTTTTATTCAGGCCGTCAAAATCCTCAAGTTTAATTTGAGTGCTTGCAAGTTTATGCACGTTTAGCAGTCCTTGGGTAGATTATGTTTTTGGGCGATGATTTCATCTGTAATTTAAAAATAGTATTTTTTACATCTCATTATGTGCATTTTAAAATATATATATATATATACCTTATATGTTTAGTGATGGAAGGCTAGATAATATTATTATTCATTGTTTTCATCTATTTGTAGAGAAGTAAAATATTGTAAATCGGTACAACTTTGTTCTATATTAGAACATCATTTTTGCTCATCGACCAACTGAATTAGTTTTTACAATGGATTTAACACTAACACAACATTAAAGTAATATTAATTTAAATGGCCATATGTATTACCTGTAAACATTTATAGTCTGCAGCATCCTGCATCATCCTTTGTGTCATGAACAGCAAAGTAATTATGATCGTTGCAACTGTTGTACTCTGTAAATAATTAATCATTCTTATTACATTAATGGACCAAGTACACATTTTTAATGGATTAAAAAGAGTGATTAAAACATATTAAGTAGCTGGATTTCAGCTTTAGTTTTCAGACCTTTTGAGCCAGTATAAAAGTAAAATAGTAATAGTAGTTAGTATGAAGGTGCGCACCTTCACACTAACCTAACTAAACACACGTAGCGACGCGACATCCGGGAGACCTTTATACTAAAAAAGAAAGAGACAAAATAGTTGCGGAAACAGAAGTTGCACGTGTGCGCTGGCACTTATACCCAATACACACAGATTACACAGAAAGAATATACCATTTACAACACCGCGCTTACCTTTGACTATAAACACTATAGACAGAGCGATGTTACGTCATCCATTTTAAAAAGAGAAGCCCTTATTTAAGTTCTTATACGTTAAAAAGAGACACAAATCTTTATTGTAATCTCTATTGCGTAACCCGTTTTGTTGATGTCACACTTTTAAATTGTGACAAACAAAGTGTCGACTTGTGAGCGATTTTGGTTTTCTTTTGATTTTGAGAAAGATTTTATTCATTTGTATATTGTTATTGTGACAAAAGAGACTCCATTAGTTAAGTTATTATTTAGTGAGGTATGGTTGGGTGTAGCGTGCTTGGCTGCGGAAGCCGCAGCGAAAAACACATCGAAGGATTGAGTTTCCACAAGTGAGTGAGTTTTTTAATGTTTTTCTGTATTGCGCGATCAGAAAATAAGTGATTCAAATGTTAATTACGTTGAACTAGATTACTAGCATTTTCTTTAGTTATTTTGAGCAATTTTTAATAGCATAACCTAAAAATATGCAGTATCTCAGTGTTGCCATAATTCACGTTTTCATCCTACCCTGTTGTTAGGGTAAAATTTTTAAATTAGAAAACTGATGTTAATGAGTGAGTATATTATGTATTTCGTCGCACTATAGTGACGCTGAATGATTTCCAATTGTTATCTACGGAATTAGTAAGTAATAAATTTGTTATATTTATTTAATTTCTTCGTATTCATTACAGTTTTGCTAAAGACCCGAATCTACGAGAAAAATGGATTGCGGCCACTGGAAGATGCAATTGGAAACCAACCAAAGTTTTGAGTTGTTTTTGTCCAAAGACAAAGTTTTGGCTCAAATGGTCGCAGTTGTTTTGAAAAAGAATTTAGGTAAAAGAATGTTTCCGACATTAAACGACCACATCAGAGCCACCTTCGAAAACCACCTTGTGCTATTAATAAAGGCTATAGCTTTAATATACTTAGATGTACGAATACATCATCTATTGAAAAATGTGACTGAAATAGACGAAAGAATTCGAAATTTTCACACGAAACTGATTTTGTTTAAAGGTCAATAGTAAATAATGCAATAATACTCATGTATAAAATAGCGCTGTCTTTTATTTTTCAAAATACAAACATAGACCCCACTATACCCATGACCCGTATGATATTTACATAACTTGCACTTATGGAACAGCTGATTTTTTTGTCCAGTAACAACGTTATTCCCGTACAAAAATTTATTCGTAATCATGGGAAGTTTCATCCCTGAAAGTTAGTACAATGCTTCAGATTTCACGGTGTATTAAACATCAGTATAAATGGTAAAATTAAACAAAAATGATTGTATAATACTAAAAGCAAGTATGTATAATTATAGGCATGTATTTAACGCGGCGACAAATTGATACCATTCCGGGTCGTAAAAAAACTGAAAATGGATAGTAAATAATCTACTTTGGCAACTAATTAGAGGTAGCATCTTAACTAGAAAGCGGCGGCTTTTTAATGAGATTTGGGGTTTTATTTAAATTTTATCTGGCAGTGATTTTCTTTTGTGGCAATTGAATTTCTTCTAAGGCGACAAATTATTGGCGGATAAAAAAGTTAAAATAGGCTTTCATAAATTCTAAAATGGGGTCTAAAATAAATACAAACAAGATCTTAAAAAAATACTTTTGGCTACAATTGTTGGGATCTAAATTAACCAAATTGTGACATGCTATAAAACTTTTCTTGGTCTATTTTATTAACCTTCCCTCTTTTAAATGAACCTACCTACTTTGAGTAACAGCGTGTCGACGTCACCCCGCTTCGCGGGGTGCCTATTTCCGCTTTAAGGGACACAAGCTAACCCTAACCTAACCTAGCACAAATACAATTGTGGTGATTAATTGTTTTTTAATGCGATGCCCCCCATGTGGTTAGCTTCGCCCCCCGTCCCCCCTCTGTTTTTCTTCTCTAACTTAATTGCATCTGCCCAATAGGCTGGGTGAAGCAACTTTTGACCTAACCTAATTTATTTTATTTTTATTAATTTTTACTTCAATACACAAAATATGTAATTTGCTTAATATTATAGTCACAAAAACTTGCCGCTTGCTATTGGCAAGAAACGCGCTAAACCCCCCGCTCCGCAGCCTCCGCACTGCTCAGACACACGAGCGCATTTGCCGCCTTTTCGAGAATTTACGAATCTGCAAAAAATAATATAATATCCAAAAACATTATTATAATACCCATTTTCAGTTTTAAAGCTACCTGAAAATCGCTGCCAGATGTGTATTTTTATAATGAAATCCAATAGTTGCCAGTGCAGAATGTATGATATCCCCTCGGAAATATTAGTCGCCTCGCCACATTAGGTTTTATAATACCTTAACCAGTTTTACACTGATCCCGCTTGATATATTTGATACCTTACAGTAGCAGCCGTTTTTTTAGTTTAGCTGTTGTTAATAATAGTTGCTAAAATATTTAATCACTGCAAAGTTAGTTTTTTTGTGACTTAATAGAAAGTTGCCTAAAAAGGATTTCAGTTGCCGTGTTAAATATTTGCCATAATTATATAATTGCAGGAAATAATATAGTAAACAGTAAACCTTAAATTAAACAATAAATTGACGTTATCAATTTTAAATTAAAAGTAGCTTTTAGAATGGTGATTATAGTATTTTGGGGTAATTGTTTTCTAGTGATCGCAACATTACAGGGAAAAATATTGCTTTCTAAAAGAGGTACGCTCCCGTTGTATTACGACTCTGTCTATAGTGTTTATAGTCAAAGGCGCTTACATTTATCTAAGTAGACATCCAACTGAATATTTCAATTCACGTCCGTACAAAATGGCATCCAAGTAAAAGACCAACTTATTGAACATGAAAAACGACGAAGGCGAAAATATAGAGGTATTAAAATTAATATCTACTTAGCAGTTGTAATCCAAGTGCTTACCTTGATTACGATCACAAATATTAATACTACAAGTGACATGAAAATAACAGTTTTTTTATTACTACTGGATGATTTTATGTAAACTTAGAATTATTCGGCTTTTGCATGAGCTCAAGAAGCGCTCCCTGGAGCCTGGTGCACTCCAGGTACTACCTAGGCAAGCAGGGCTCAGGCTAGGTAGACAGTTTATTTCCTTTGCAAAACGTGGGAACAAAATGTATTCGATTTAACATAAACACAGGGGTGGCAATGTGGCTCATCATTCATTCCGCCCCGTTTTCGCATGGGGTGAAAAGTGGGCCGGATAGACCTGCTTCGATAGACGTTGAATGTGTATGGAGGTACATGTAGAATAAATAAAGAAAGTATGTATGATGATCAATGAAAGAAAAATGAAATGAAAAATGAATGTATGAAAAGATTGAAGTGGCGATCGACAGTCTCTGCCTAGCTCAACAGGAATTAACAGCTTTAGTATATGTTTGTATGTATGTACATGTATTAAATGTTAGATCTAATGAACTGGTTAAATTTCATCATTTAAACCATGTTTAATCGATGTATTTATTTTTATATTATTTTGTAAATATATCGAAAAATTTATATAAGTTTTTTGGATTATCGATATCGATAAATAAGTGCTGTATGATAATTGATCTATGGCTGTATGTGTGAGTTGTGTGACTGTGATACACACTCACTCATACTTACGTTACCTCACTCAAGCCTACAACTACAACAAAACGAAACGAATATGTACATACATATGAACTGTGTCTGTGTTGGTTAATTATTTTATCTAGCACTTTTGTATGTGTTGTGTAATACAAAATAAATAAATCAACAGCACGCACATTAAGTTTGTTGATGTTTTCAATCAGCTGTTATTGCTAATGATTATTTTATTCTCAAAGCTAATAGATTTCCTCGTTATCGATAGTTGAGGAATATGTTTGTAAAGTATGGTTCTTGCGTATAATCTACTGTATCCATGATATTGAATGTGAAGTGCTCGATTTTTCATAGCTGTGATACATACTTATCTGAGCTCTTAACTATAAAAAAGCCTTAGCTATTTTGTGTCTCGATTTATGAGTTCTAATTGCCTACTAATACTAACTTATACGAATTGAAAAGAGTTCTTCCAAATATTAAATTTTGTCGTTAGTGTTTTGTTGTTGCTGCTAATCAAATAAAAGTTATAAGTATTAAAGGTAGCAGAGTGACTTACTAGATGTTTATAATCCGGAATGTTGTAGAAGTCTTGAGGTTTGCTATTAACAATTCACTTCTTCGAGAATTTAATGGATGAGGTGATAAATAGATGGATTAGTGATTAATGAGGATATTAACGATTATTTTAAATATTAATGTATTTTACAGTCTTTATTTTGCACAATATTATCAACAAACTTTTTGATTGATTAGGTATCTTGGCAACGACCATAAATAAATTTTTATTTTTGATTCGTGCCAGTACCATAACACTTTCCCTCACGAATACAAAACATCCTGCAGCCCCAAGTCGGTCCGTAACTTCACCAATCTTAGTCTTGGAACTGCCTTCGTCAAGAGGTCAGCTAACTGTTCAGCAGAACTAGTCTTCTGTACATCCACTAGACCTTCTTGAACTGTCTCGCGAACAAAGAAGTGTCTTACGCGGATATGCTTGGTCCGCTTATGGAATTCAGGGTTGTGTGCAAGGCGTATGGCTGCTTCGTTATCTACTTTTAAAGTAGGTATATTTTCCAAAGTTGTAAGTTGGCTAAAAACTCTCTGAAGCCACACCAACTCACGTGCGCCTTCGCTCGCTGCAACAATCTCCGCTTCGGTTGTTGAGATCGCAACTGATGCTTGTCGTTGACTAAGCCATGACACAGCACCTCTAGCAAATAAACAAGTGACTCCGGTGGTAGACCGTCCTGTAGATTCATCACCAGCATGATCTGCATCGCTGTATCCTTCTATGATGGACTTAGCACCGCTCGCTTGGTATTTAATGCCGTAGGATATGGTTCCCTTTAGATATCGGAATATCCTTTTTACTCTTGTCCAGTCAGCTTCAGTTGGATTCTCCAACTTCCTAGAAACTACCCCCACTGCGTAAGCAATGTCGGGGCGCGTGCCTGTCATAAGGTACGCTAGAGCACCAACAGCCTCTCGATAGGGAAACTTCTTCCCACCGTTATTGTTGACTTCAACTTTCCCTGGTTCAGTAGTTGAATCATATCGTTCAATCGGTGTTGAAATTGCATTGCATCCTAGCATCCCAAACCGCTCCAAAATCTTCTTAGCATAAGATTCTTGACATATATGTATGGAGCCATCAGCACATTTCGCAATTTCCAGTCCGAGGTAATATGATGCTCTCTTTGTGGTAATTTTAAGCTTCTTTCCCAATTCCTGTAGAAATTGGTCAGCTAAATCTTTATCTGTTGTGGCTACCAGCCCATCATCCACATACAGCGTTATCAATATTTTCTTATTTTCTACTTTCTTTGTAAAAAGGCAACAATCAGCTACATTTTGTTCAAAGCCCATTTCTAACAGGATTTCTTCAAAGCAAGAATTCCAGCAACGTGGAGCTTGTTTCAGTCCATACAGGCTTCGTTTCAGCTTGTACACCTTTGAAGTTCCATCATTGTGTCCATCTGGCTGCTTCATGTATAAATCTTCTTTGAGCTGTCCATTTAGAAATGCGGTTGACACATCAAATTGCATAAGATGTAATTTCTCCTTGGCGCTGACACTTAACAAGGCTCTGACAGTGGCCATTCGCGCAACGGGACTAAAGGTCTCATTGTAATCTATACCTCTCCGTTGTTTAAATCCTTTTACGACAAGTCTTGCCTTATATTTGTCAACTGAACCATCAGGGTTTCGTTTTATTCTAAAAACCCATTTACACGGAAGTGCCTTTCTGTTAGACGGTAATTCGCATAATGTCCAAACATCGTTCTCTTTAAATGATTTCAGTTCATTTGCCATGGCCTTCTCCCATTCATCTCTATCATCCCTCTCAATAGCTTGCTTGTAAGTATCAGGATTATTCTCAGTGCCAACGAAACACACGTAATCTTCAAACTTCTTGGGACGTGGGATTGTGGATCGATCTCGAAGGTTGTATCGAGGCTCCACTTCATTCAGGGGCTCAAGTACTTCCAAATAATCTCCATTGGCATCATGAAATTCATCATCTTGTTGGTTATTATTATTAGTCACATTATGTTCGTCAGAACCTCCATGAACGTCATCATCATCATCTTGAACTTGGTTCTCTGCAATCTCCGTTCTATCTCCCTCTAGAACATGTTCAAGTTGATCTAAATTGTCCGGCTCCTCTTCGATAATGTTTCTATTATCAGTGAAATTTTCATCTCCCTCTGATCTAATAGGTATGCTGGTGGAAACATTGAACTCTACATCAGTTTCGAATGTTATGTCTCTAGACCTTATTGTCTTCTTTCCATCCCAGATACGATAACCATCATCGTTTTCATAGCCGATAAGTAAGCCTTTGATAGCTTTCTTACACATCTTCTTGCGATTTTGCTTTGGAACATGACAATAGCAAGTACTTCCAATGACCTTCAGATGAGTAATCTTAGGCTTTTTACCATGCCATAACTCGTAAGGCGCCTTTCCTTCAATTTTAGTCGGGCCCGTTCTATTGAGTACGTACGTGGCAGTGTTAATTAACTCAGCCCATAGTATTTGCGGCAACTGTCCTCTCGTATACATCATCGATCTTGCAGCTTCTACTAAAGTGCGGTTTTCTCGCTCACTACAGCCGTTCTGTTCCGGCGTGTATGGCATCGTCAGCCGGTGCTGAATACCTTGACTCTGTAAAACTTTTCGAACCACGTCATTGTCAAACTCTCCACCGTTGTCACTCAATACTGTCTTCACTGAATGCCCAGCGTTTCTGACTTCTTGAAGCATCAGTAGTAGTTTATCTTTGACTTCGGACTTGTGTCTGATGAAGTAGACCATACGATAGCTCGAATAATCGTCCTTGAACAATACGAAGTATTTGTATTTCGAAATGCTATCTGCGAAAGGACCGCAAACGTCCGTGTGGATTAGTTCTCCTATTGCTGTCGCTCTTTCCCTTGTTCCAAAGGGTTGACGGTGCGATTTTCCATATATGCAACCTTCACATTTAATGTTATCAGGCTTTAGAGTGATGCCTAGCTCACGTTTAATCACGCGAATGACATGCCTCTTGTCCTGATGCGCTAAACGCTCATGATACAGCTGTAACATATTGGATCCAGTTACTGCGTTAACCTCAATCACACTTCGTCGTGTTGGCATGACTGTCTTCATATCCAACTTGTATAGTCCTCCGTATGGGACTCTCCTGCCAACAACCCTAGTCGTGCCTTCGATATCTAGTCTGCACTCTCTAGTTGTCGACGTAAAGATACTGTTCTGCATTCGATCTTGAGCTGCCAACGTCGAAAATAGATTTTTAGTTAAAGATGTTACCAACCATACATTATTTAAGGTAATCTTCTCCATTTTCCCTTTGACATTTGTTTCTACTACTACGGTCCCCATGCCCACCGCAGGTATAGTAGTACCGTCTGCCGTCGTTACGGTGTGGTCAGAATCAAACTCTTGGAAGCCCGTGAAAAAGTCTCTTCTTACAACAATGTGTGTGGTCGCGCCATTGTCAACGTACCAGCTATCTCTGTCTTGTACTTGACTTCTCGAACACGCGTTTACCATCAATGAAATCTGTTGCACTTGATTGGATCTTGAGCTTGATGCTGATGTGCCTGCATTTGGTTTAGGTGGCCTCCCATCCTTAATCCATTGTTTACACTTGCGAACTCTATGTCCCTTTTTTAAACAATAGTTGCATGTTAGCTGCTCATCCCTATTTATAGTGCTTTGACGTTTACCTGGCATCGTAGTCACTAAAGCTTCTTGTCTTGAGCTTTCTTGACCCCCAAGTTCTCTTTCGAAAGTACAGAGATGACTTGTCAAACTTTCTATTGTCTTTTCAGACTGCTTTAACATTAGCCAACTTGACTTAAAATTAAAATATTTTTCATCAAGTGTATCTAAGACTTTGCATATAAGGAACAACTCCGGAAGTTTAGCCGTTTCATCTATTTTTGAAATTTCTACCTTTAAATCATTCCACAGATTTTTAAGCTTCGACATGTGGGTAGGAATGTCACAGTCTTTGTTGTGCTTTAGGCTAAAAAATTCTAAACATAAATTGTAAGCCCTGTCTTCCGTTTTTCCGTCATACAGTCTATGTAGCTCTAGCCATACATCTTGTGCTGTTCTAAATCGCATTACCTTCTTAAGGGTATCCTCCGACATGTTAGTGGTCAACATTAACAGCGCACTGCTTTGAGTCCTCCTATACTTTGCTATTTCAGCGTTATAGGCGCTAGCAGCGACCGCATCACCTGCCTCTCCTGTAGGCAGTGTAGGCATCTGGAGTCTCCCTTCTACAGCCTCTAGGGTTCCCTCTGTACCCTCTAGCATGATGGTCATCTTATACCTCCAGGTCGCCCAGTTTTCTTGACCTTGTAATTTTCCTATGTCGATTTTTGTCGAAAAATCCATTTTTAACCTCTCTTATCCAATGATCTCTGTACTAGTGACCTCAGTGCTGGCTCACATAACCTATTAAAGGTAGCAGAGTGACTTACTAGATGTTTATAATCCGGAATGTTGTAGAAGTCTTGAGGTTTGCTATTAACAATTCACTTCTTCGAGAATTTAATGGATGAGGTGATAAATAGATGGATTAGTGATTAATGAGGATATTAACGATTATTTTAAATATTAATGTATTTTACAGTCTTTATTTTGCACAATATTATCAACAAACTTTTTGATTGATTAGGTATCTTGGCAACGACCATAAATATATTTTTATTTTTGATTCGTGCCAGTACCATAACAATAAGAAGAATCAATATTGCAGTAAGTTGTATCATAAAAGAAAGCAAAAATAAATATTATACCAAACGCGGGCAATATCTACGATGAACAATTTTTCGTATGATCAGCCATCATCAAGTAAACGCCGAGAAAATGGCGACGGGTCAACAAATGAAGAACCACCTCTTAAAAAGGCTTATTTTGCATGGCAAATCAAAAGAAGATATAACCGTAAAGCAAATCGAGGGACATTCGCCCATAACAGTGAGTCATCATCTGAAACTGATAGTGACTATGACGAAGTCGCACGACCTCAACAAAACTTGAAAAAATTGGGAAACTATTTGATGAAAAATCATGACTATGTCAAATCACAGCGCAGACAAAGAAGGCGATTGCCATCAAGGAGTCCTTCTCCCATTTATGCTACTTTTCATGACAAGTATGCAGCTATGGCTATCAAGTACAAAGATCATCCGCCAGCACCACCACCAGCCCCACCTCCGCCTCCGCGCCCTAAATACGAACCTATTACTTATTATGAATCACAAGAACTTCTCAACTGGCAGGACAGACAGGTAATTTGGAGACTATTTCTCTATGTAGTTTGTATATGTTTAACTACCACATATTAATATACACTTTTTTTTAAATATTTGTTATCAGTATACACAATTTTCATGTCAAATTCAAGTTTCAGCTAAGAAAAGCTTAGTCAAATAGTCAACCCCAAAACTCGCCCGATACAAAAGTGATCATTGCACTTGCAGCATTCCCCTGCTGTATTGCGAGGGATAAGCATTTCATAAGGTACAATTCAGCATGGACGCCTGCACCAGAATCCCTCAGCCTCCTTCCCAAAACATCATGCCCTACTCACCTCCACTGCAAAGGTGATAAAAAAAACTGAAGGGAGTCAGTAGGACAGTGCAGACAAACAAGTGTATACCTATTACTATTCCTATATACGCATTTAAATTGGAAAAGTAGGCAATTAGTTCTACTAGCCATCTATTTAATGTGTAGTGTTACCACCAAACCATACCAATAATTTAGAAAGGTTGTTTCTGCATTTAGTCACTACAGGCCCATATCATGTGTAATACTAACACATCTTATATTGTGGGAGTAGAACAAAGTGATTTAAGGTTTTAGGGTGTTAAAATTATTGTGGGGCTCTGTGATGGGTTTCCAACTTTATTCTACAATCTTTTCCATATGCAACTTTCAAAATTGGTTGAGGAAATTCTGATTTTGTGGCTTAGGCTCCCTTATTTTGGGTTTGTTATCCAATGTGAATGTATGCCAATTAATGAAACTATGCCATATTATAATAATGCATACCTCATGTTACCATCAATCTGCAAAGTCACCCATACTTTTTTATCATAAATATACATGCATAATAATTAATTCTAACTTTAATCTTTACAGCATGACAAAGCTTGTGTTGACAACACTATTAACAGAGTACTGGAATCTTGGATAGCAAGCACAACAAGACCTACTACAAGTGATAACTTAACTGTTGATAATAATGTTCCTGCTCGTCATGACATTGAAGATGCAGGTATAATGATGGCCATATCAGCCCATGGCCTGCAGAAATCTACTTCAAGCATTAATACTATTGAAGAGGATAGAATGCTGGATCATGAGAATTCTGATCTAGAATCATTTTGTTTACTAGGTTCTTTGTGTATACCAAGTGATAATTCATACTGTCGTCGTCGCAAGAAAATCTATCAGTATTTGGCACCTGAACAATCAATTGATCAATACTCTAATGCCTCTAAAGCAAATGAAAGTATTGAAAGACAGGCAACATGTAGTGAAATTCATGTTTCCTATGATATATCAGGAATTTCCAATGAACACAAACCAAAAAGTAAATTACTTGATGAAAATGACTGTTCTAATGCAGATGCTACTGTTAATGATACTGCAGACTTTTTGGATGCTGCAGTAACCTTTGCAATACAGGGCAAAGGTTTAACACCTATTGAGGGTGATACAGTTTAATTTCTTTTGATAAATATACATTTAGTATTGGCAATCTGAAATAATTCCTTTTGGGAGCCTTTCAAGGCTATGTCTATGCATTTATTTCTATAAAAGCCATTGTGATGGAAAAAAAAATCAGAATGCCATATTGCAATAACTAATTGTCACAAGTATAATGAATATGTAAAAAGTACAAATTATATCTATAGCTAGACAGGGGTCCGAGTCATGTGGTTTGGAATGCAGGTAATAATAAGCTATACAATTTACTGATTTTCATTTTTTCTAATTCTAAGTTTTAATTTTGCCCATAGTTGCCTTATGGTTTTTCTGATATATAATTTTATTTAAGAGGCCTTACTTACTCATTAAGATATATACTTTTTTAAATATTTTGCTTTTAAACACCTTACTACCTCAGAGCCAGAGCTTCAGAATTAGAAACAATTAAGCCATTTTTGGAAGTTTAAATAATTGATTTCAGAATGTGTAAACCAAAATTGTCTTTTTGATTGCAATACTTTAAGGATTATTTTATCCTTTAAGTACATATATACAAATAAAAATAATTATTTGATTTCGAATGTCTAAATTTTAAATATTAATCATAAGTATTAATCTACGTCTTCCAGGTTCTGAAAGTTGTAAGAATAGTTAGGAGAGTTTTTTCTATGGAGATTACTTAACCTTTCGGTAGTTGTTTATGAATTAGCATTGCAACAATATGTTTGATAATCTGAACTTATTACAGCAGTATGAGTAGCATGAGGCCTGTGAGAGCGCGCATGTCATATGAGAAGTGAGAAACTGACAGATTGCTCATACAAAATTTGTCAGTGTATCTCTTCTCACATGACATACTCACTTTCACACGCCTCATGCTAAGGGGGTTGTACCTGAGTTTTTGTGTGTGGCAAACTATTTCTTAATGACATAACTGATAGGAATGTAGTATATCAAAAAGCATAAGTCTCAAATCAATATAAATTGCTTGTGTCATCTAAACCACATGAGCCGAACCAAAATGTGAGCTATTCTACAAATATATTTGTATAAAGTATTAATTTTTTATGCAACCTATTAAGCGTAAGTTTAAGCATAGTTATAGCTATTATATTTTATGTATATTGTCCATGATATGGATGTGGTGTTTATTTTGCGTAACTGGAGAAGGATTTTAATAGAAATAGTATTTTATTTGTAGTTTTTATTGAAACTATAAGCCATACAACTTAAGTCAATAAAGTGATACTCAAAATACTGATGTGTTCTTATTTTGTCAGAATAACCATCAATGGGGTAGAAACAGATGGCAGCAGGCACACTGAATAAAAGTAATAATATTTTGTCACAATATTATTACTTTTATTGAGTGTTTAATAGATCCAATTCGAGCGTGTCCTGAAGAGTCACTTAGGCAATTAATTTCCCATTATTTGGTGCTAAAAATGAGTGTTATAGCACATACATTACTTGCATCAAAGGATGATATATAAAAAAATCTCGAAAAGTGACCTTTTACAATGGAACTTATAAGAAGACTTAGAGTAATTTTAAAAAGGCAATTTATCTATGTTAGGAATTTAACTACCGGATCAAATCCGTATAAGAACTGGGATGACTGACATAACCCAAAAAGTAGCAAAACTTAAGTGGCAATAAATAGAGCATATTGCATGCAGAGCTGATGGCCGTTGTGGCTCAATAATTCTAGAGTGGTGGTCACGTATCCCACGACCCAGTCCAGTGTGGGTAGGCCTGAGGTGGACCGACGACTTGGGCAAGGTCTCGGGAAGCCTATGGATAAGGGCGGGCCATTGTAAAAATCTTTGGGATAGGTCTACAGTGGTAGGGTTTTTGTTAGGTATAGCTAACTATCAGGGTAAGGTCATCCCGTTGATGTTTAAAGAAGTGATAATATTTGCCTATGATATGCCGCAGTGCCTAAATACAAAGTGTTTGACCGATTGCCGACCGGTATGACAGAATGTTATGGGAAGCTTCGGAGGACTAAATCGAGCAGTGGACGTCTATTGGCTCATGATGAAGAGCTAAGCATAACACTTGTTAATGGAAGGATTTTATGTACGTACTATGCATATATACATACTCACGGCCATAAATCCCTAAAAGGGGTAGCCAGAGCTTTAGAGCTAGAAACTCTTCAGCCACATTTGGAAATTGATAGGGGATCAGGAAGCTGCGCCATATTTTCTCGTCCAAAATTCCGCAGAGTCTAAAAGGTCATGATAAAGGTTTTTGACCAATGTATGTTGCCAGTCATGAACTACGACACAGACACGTGGCCTCTTACAATGGGCCTCATTAGAAGGCTCCGAGTCACCCAAGGGGCAATGGAGAGGGCTATGTTAGGAGTTTCACTACACGATCGAATCCGTAACGAGGAGAACCGTAGAAGAAACGGGGTCACTGACATAGCCCGAAGAATTGGCAAGTGGCAATGGGCAGGGAACATTGCACGCAGAACCGACGGCGGTTGGGGCTCGAAGGTTCTGGAGTGGCGGCCACGTACCGGACGACGCAGTGTGGGTAGGCCGCCCGCAAGGTGGACCGACGACTTGGTCAAGGTCGCAGGAAGCCGTTGAATGAGGGTAGCACAGGATCGGTCGTTGTGGAGATCTTTGGAGGAGGGATTTTATTTTCATATCTAGGCTGGTGCTTCTTTGCTCTAGCATCTTTGAGATGGGTAAAAAGGGGTGACAATCTAAGCCGGCACCACACGGCTCTTTTGTATCTCAAAATAAAATAGGTAAATGATTTATTATATTCCCCTTATACACTTCAGAGCTTTATATATTACATTATGTAATTGCGAAAAAGCAGAGGAGGTCGATGAGACGATATTTTTTGTCTTCATGTAACGAGTATGTCGAAAGTTATTAGAGAGATCCCTTGCACACCGTTTTCGCAGATGACGCGTTTATATTCGTAAAGACTACACTACATTATGAAGTCCTAGGTCTTGTGGGAATTTCATTCGTTGGTTTCCAAACTTAGAATAAAATTCTATCATTCATTCAAATAGGCAGCAAATCTCTGATTTCACCCTTCTTCTATAGAGATTGTATACAACTACTGTGCACAACTTACGTGAACACTTTATCGTTCCACTACTCAGTTTAACAAATTGATTCTGTTCTAGATGTTGTAGGGTCTGAAAGTGAAAAATAAGCAAAAAAGACAAAACATACATTTGTAACAATTTTATTATTGCTTGTTATTTATTAATATTCACATAATACAAAATAAACTATGCACAAGTAAAAGACCACTGACGTAATCCAATCGGATTTTATAAAATATTCAGGTTCACAACATCATCTATGAATACTCACAACACGGTTTGTCGTAAATAAAAAGTGGAGTTGCGCTGTGACGGGCGCGCCCGCCATTTTGTGATGATCCCACTGCACTTGCAGTCTACTATCGACCACCTTACATATTAACTTATTCATCTTACATTACTTTTCTGTACATTTTAAAACTATTTACAAAAACCTTCCGATGTGTCAAAAAACTTGTCATCAAAAATAAAATCGGTATATTACATAGGCTTTCAAGTAAGCACGACTATTTAAAATCAAATACATAAGTGTATATAAATTTCTATAGTAAAAAGGCATTCTGCGATTTCAATATTCTTTTTTATCAGTTTGCTCTAACGACTAGAGGTAGAGCGCAAGGTTATTCACTAAAATTAGGACTGATGAAACTGAACTAAAATCTATAACTTAGCACTCTGATCTACATCATAAAACAACCATCAATATATTTCGATCGCATAAATTTGATATTCGTCTCAATAATGGAATATCAATGAAAAAATAGAACCTGCAATTTGTTTAGTGGACTAGAACATAGATTAGTTATATAAGAAAAGATATTTTTTCAGTAACACTTACATAAATGGTAAAATAAGGCTAATCTTACAATGAGTAACATGAAATATAGCTTTTGACTGGTAATTGTGATAGTTAAACACAGGTTGAGCTCAGAAAAACTCTGCTTCGTGATATTTGTATGTAAAATCAACAACCCTCTAAATTTTAGTTTGATGAAATGACAAGATGCGTTACATTAGTAGCATAAGATTGTTCAACATAGAGGCGTGTAATGTGCAGTTCACATTAAATATGATTTTTTATAACATTTGCAAGATTTGGACATTAAGCTAACTTGATCATATCTATCCGCTAGCGAACCTTATAACATTAACAAAGTTTATAAGTCCATCAAGGATGTCAATTTGTGCGGTTTAATCTCATCCACTAGAACCTAATACAGTTAAATATAGCTATCAAATTAAGTATCATTAAGTCATTTGCTAAAAGAATGAATCTCAAATAGTTCAGAAATCGACAAACACATGCAACACCCTTACCTTAACAATTAAGAAAATTACCTTACAAACAAAAAACCCTTACAATTAAGAAAAGCGTATAGATTCATTATATGTACAATTTATTAATAAGGAAGTAACTTACATTAGCTAGGAGATTTAGTAGCAGTAAGGACATTGTTCAATATTCGACACAAGCATGTTTTAAAAGAACTTTCAAATTAGAAATATAATATTTTGTAAATCAATCAAAATTATAATTCTAGACAGACGATGCATTTTCACACGCTTTTATATTTTCTGTAGCAACATCACTAATTTGAAAGCACCTTCAGAGCCTAATAAAAATAGATGAAAACTCTCATGAACAGTTATCATAACAGTTTAATGTTGAGCGAGAGTAATTGTGCCTCATTTCTGAGATAAAATATAATTGAATAGAATACAAATCATAACTTTACAATATTGTAACTTTCTTTATTAATTTCAAAGTCTGGATGCTTATTTGTAGTGCATCTTAATGAGTAAGGCGGAAAATGTTTTAAACTATTACTTATCTGAGATTTATTTACAATATATTCACATATGACTATTAGCAACTAAATGAGTTGATGGCACAACACATGACACTCCCATAATGCCCAGGAGCGGTTCTGCCAATGTGTATCAATCTCTGCCTATCCAACACTGAAGTAATTGCTTTCTTAGATATGCTTTAGTGTACATTGTGAATACTACTAACAATTTGTTCTAGAGAACCCACACCATTTACCAATAACAAAATTCATATGAATAATTACAATAACATATCTCACTGGTTCATAATTTCAATTCGTTTTCATAAAATAGTGTAATTTAAGAACATATTAGACCCACAGCTTCGTAAATGATTTATTATTTGGAGGAATCTATTTGGAAATGATCGTATTTATTCACCATTTTAGGATAGTGGGGTTAATATGTAAGTGAGATCTTGTATATTGAACAATACACTACATCTTCTTAGGCCACTGACCTACAAGCAATGAACTTTGTGAAACGGCAGAAATGCCCAATTTTACATCTAATTAATTTGTCTTAACGAACCTACGCATGTAGGTCATAAGAGCGGGGCTATCTTTGCAAGCAAAGATAATCTGTATTATACGTAATTTTTTTAGCAGTATCACCTATTTATTGCTACATATGTATTATTGATGCAAACCTCTTTACATTGTTTTAAACTGTTTTAACTTTAGTTCAATTACAAGTACTAGTAATAATATTGCTTTTTATACATTACTGCGGACAGAAAATTACAATAAAATCACAATACCGAAGTCTTTATCTATCTGCCTCCGATAAAATATATATTCAGCCATTAGCAAAAAGCTATACATCTATATCTTACTTTTCATCGTTATTCTAAATCGTACTAACCTGTTGAATATATATTTTCTTTTTATACATAGTTCAAGTTACATACATTAAATATGACTTGAAGTTAACCTTTGCAAAAACTATATTTTAAACAAAAGAACTTTTTAGTATTGTTTAAGTATAACTAATGATGAAATGGTTCTAGTGTATTCCAAAATGAGATCTTATTGATACTAGTGCAAAAAAGCACCAGTCTAGATATGAAAATAAAATAAATGAGTACGTCAAAGTCAATAGAAGAGATTTTATTCAGAAATATTAGAAAACATAGACTCAAATAGTTCAGTTTCTGTTACACTTTAAGCCCACACTTAAAATTGGATTGTGTTATATGGGTTCCATACATAATACATAATTCGGTATGCAAAGTTTTACTAAAGTGATGCTGATTATAAAACCATTTCGAGATATTATGGTTATAAACAATATTTTCTTGAAATTATATCAATTGAAGCTAAGATGACTGTTATTTTATCAAAAAACTGTAACAATGTTTGACCTTCAATGTTGTTTCAAAGACATACGGTTTTGCAGTTTAATAATAAAATATCCAAAATCATAGGTTTGTTTAGTATAATATCGTAATAATTTCATTTGACATCACAAATTCTTGATATGTTTTGCAATCAGCAACATTTTTATAAAACATTTCGCTTCATTTGCATGTCGCTACGTGATTTTATCGATCGATGACGTCATTAAGTACAAAAGTTGAACAATCTTTAAAAAATCATAACTTTACAATTACTCATTTTAAATGAAAAATATTCAAATTGGTCTTTTATTTTCGTGTTTACTATCGAATAAAAATATTTAATAAATACCAAAAAAAAACTTTGCATACCGAATTGTGAATGTATTTTAACAGCTAATCACATCCACTATCAAGTTGTCAAAACAATAATTTAAGAAAGATATAGAAATATTAATCCTAAACCAGAATTCCTTACATACTTTTCTATCTATTCAAATTTATTAAGCCAATCTTTTTACTTAATTTTGAAAGGCACTAATGGGAATAAAATATCCTATCAGTAAAAAACATCAAGTTTCTACTAGCAGTTCACGTGGTAAAGAGATTTGCATCAAAGAACATGCGCTAGGCTCCCAAAGTCTGCAGCAGTGAGAGCGGTATAGGGAATCGCTATGGTTTAAACTTCACGAGAGGGATATTTTTCGAGTGTAAGCATTTGTCACAAACCCATTCGGCATATACTTCTGCAGTCAGCAACTGGAATGCTGGTTCCGTCAGTCCAGTACATCCTCTGAAAAATATATAAAATTTTTAGCATTAGGTTTATTTTATTAAGGTGAACAAATATGTGTTAAATATGATAGCAGTTGTGCAGAACTTAAATGTAGCTTGGACTGAACATACTATTTAAAACTTCTTACGACCAAAAATATTAATTAAAAAGGCATTGGCCTCGCTTCTGTTTGCCTGTATTTAATCATCATATTTCTCAATAAAAAGACATGGTGTAAGACAAAATAATAGCCCTATATATTTAGTAAATAAAATGTTGCTCTACTGTCATTCTTCATGAGAAAACTAATGTAATAGCTCAGTACAACTAGATATCATGCAGAGAGGCCTGGGTCCAAATCCGAAGTTGGGCCTATGCCAATATGTCTTTTCAAAAGTTGAAGTAAAAGTCATATGTGTGGTTAAAAGTGAAGAAAATCATTTTTGAGTAAATCTACATGGCTCAGTGGTACTTAGTTATGTGACAGTGCATTAGTATATAACAGTGCTAGGCTGGCAGGCTCACATAATAATCCTTATCATGTGAGTACAATGTCCAATGAGTACTTGAACACTAGGTGACACATTATGTTCAGAAGTATTTGTACAAGTGGCAATCAATAGTCTCTGCCTATCTCAATGGGACCTGATGGCGTGAATATATGAATGTATGAGCTCTTAGTCATGACATGACTTCCGTGACTATGACCTAAGACTTTCTTGAAATGACTTAATTGTTAGAAGAATTTGAGTATAACTTGAACTGCAAGGTCTTAAAAATAACTGTTTATGTTTCTGTGTTTGTTCAAATATACTTAATAATCTTTTAAATTAAATAGGATACTGAATTTCTCGTTCTGTTTTGTTCTACTAAATAAAATTAAATACTCCTTGGCGAACTCTGGTTACCCCTCCTAGGGATTTATAGTGGTGAGTATATGTATGTATGTATGAGTATATTTAAAATGCAACTTACCTGTGAAACCAAAAGTTGCATCCAGATTCACATAAAATTGCTTGATCATTATCATGTACTTCTTTGTGACATACTCCACATGGATATATTGGAGGAGCATTTGGGTTCTGTGGGTTAAATACCATTGGTTGGTCAGGAGGATACACTTTTCCTGCACTTACAGGCATCGGTTTAGGCCCAAACATACCCATATTTTGTCCCATAGGGCCTACTCCTTGCCCACTGGGTCCACCCATGGCCATTCCACTCATTCCAGCTAATGGGCCACAATTTCCCATGTTTCCTGGACCTGGACCCATACCCATTGAACCACCTCCACCCATACCCATGGGTCCTCCATGGCTCATATGTCCACCACTGTAGGGTGGCCCAGGTCCCATTGATGACATTGGCCCATTACCTCCCATAGGTGCCCCACCCATTCCAGAGTTCATGGGGTTTCCATGTCTCATAGGTCCACAGTGTCCAGGTCCCATCCCACTATTTTGCATTGCATTTGAAGACATTATAGAACTATTAGGACCCATAGAACCATTAGAACAACTAGGACCCATTGGACCATTCATTCGCGGTACATTCATAGAAGGACCACCACTTCCCATAGGTCCATTCATAGACCCAGATCCTAAGGGACTGTGCATAGGTGGGCCCATTGGGCTGTTACTCATATGACCTCCACCCATAGAACCCATATTCATAGGACTTCCCATAGGACCTGATGACATAGGGGAGCCCATTGGCATGGAATTCATTGGACTCATAGGGCTGCCCATAGATCTTGAAGGAGGTACCATGCCCGGACCCATGTTGTGATTACTCATTCCCATATTTGGTCCGCCCATAGGAGACATTCCTCCCATATGCCCCATAGGGCTCATGTTGCCCATTGGGCTAATGCCACCTCTTGATGGCATTTGTTGATTCATAGGACTCATGCTCATTGGGTTCATGTGTCTCATTGGTGGTCCTCCCATACTGTGCATTGGCCCCATCATTCCCATAGGACCATTCTGTCCCATCATTGGGCCATTTTGACTCATCATCGGTCCATTGTGTGATGTTACAACTGATGGAGAGTCATCAAAAGGGTTAGAGGCAACAATAGTGTCTCCATATCCAGAGAGTGGTGGAGGCAACAGGTCCTGTGCTGTTGGGGGAGGTTGAGGTTGCATTGCATTATTGGCATTGGATGTTTTCCGACGCTTCTTGGGGTTACTTGGAGCTGGGGCTGGAGGCGTCGGCGTGTCCATTGGTGGTTTGAAATCAGGTGGCCCTATTCCAGGTCCTGGGAGCCTGTAGGAAGGCATTCCTGCCAGATTGTGACTCATGGCCTTTATTTTTCTTTCAACCAGTCTCTCGCATTATTGTATTGGGATTATTTAGTTGAGCAGAGATTTTCGTAAGTACCTCCTCAACATCAAAAAGGGTAGTGACATCATGGTTCTCACTTCACATCTACATCTGTAATGGAAAGTTCACATACTTATAAATCATTCAAATTCTCAAACCAAAATCAATATGCACTATAAACAATGATTAGATTTAGGTTGTTACCGAATTATACAGCTGATAATAAACTTGGAAAACCAGTTAAATGAAATAACCTACCAGTGCTATGACAAGGCACGATTACACCATTACATAAACCTATAAATAAACTAGGCGGGGAGCACAGAATTATATTTTTCGAAACAATATAATAGAAACATCTTTT
The DNA here is from genome assembly GCA_963576735.1 of Bedellia somnulentella. NCBI lineage: Eukaryota > Metazoa > Arthropoda > Insecta > Lepidoptera > Bedelliidae > Bedellia > Bedellia somnulentella. Next base: position 11,066,036 of record OY755182.1, read on the forward strand.
CACTTACAACATTATGATTGATCATCAATTGATGATAATTTTTTTGTCCTTTTGCAAGACCCCAAGGCTGGCGTGCTTCATACGACAAAAAACTAAATAAGATCACTCTTCATGTACGAAAAAACATATACAGAATTTTCTTTTAATTTAGTTAATAATTTAAGCTATTGATATTAACAACTAATATACTCTGAAAGGTCTTATTGCTATATTTTATTTACGACTCGCTATATTCCAAACAACACACGCCACATTCAGGGTGTTTTTTGAGATGACAGAAATGCCACAAGGTGGCGCTGCAAGCTTTAAAAGTAAAAAAACCACAGACGAAACGTCAATCCACTCCGTTCACCATAGCATCATGCCAATAATACATTATCATTAAAGAAACGGTTGGGACCTAACGTTTTTAAGGCAGTTTAGACAATATATTAGTATGTTAATTACAAATTGTATAAGTTTACGGCATAAAAAAGACTTTCGGTTGGCAAAAACCTTCAATGTTTGTGACCGTTATTGAAATGCTAAAGCGGCGTTGAAACTAGAAAAAGTTTAATGAAAGTATACATATAACAATGTTGATAATACCAAAAAAGATATTTAATATAATAATCGGGATTAACCAACGAATATTTTTAATCACTTATGTGACTCGTCGACTTCGGGCAAACATATCACGTAAGTGATTTAAAATATTCGTAATTAATCCCGATTTTTATAAATAATGTTTTCAAACCGTGAGAGTTTAAAAAGTGTATTATCAAAAAAGATAACTTCAAAGCAAAATGACGACAAAGTTAACATACTAAGTGTAATCTTATATTTAGGAATCGATAGATTAAAGGTAGGTTGGTATTATAGGTAGGTATATAAAAAGATAAAATAAGCCGGCACACCTAAAAAATACCAGACACTATAATTTTATTAAAACATACGCAAAACATACGTAATAAATACGTAAAATAATAAAAAATTTGCTAAAATTATAGAGAAATTATAAATACTTATATGTACTCTTGTTTTATATCATATCAATGGCGAAAAAGGAATATGTAAAAAAATAGAGAAAAAGAACTCAGTGAGTAAAGCTTTAACCCTTAGCGTGCTAGTAATTGTTTCCGGATAATCGATTGTGTATAGATTATTAATCGATTATGCAAATGGGGCCCAAATAATCTAATAATCGATAGTATTATCGATAATACTATCGATTATTAGATAACTTTGGGAGAACGCAATCGATTAATCTATAATCGATTATACGGCAACACTAGTGTTAGTGCTGCTGTTCATATGTGACGCAATTTAATTGCATCTAAATTTTAAAATTGGATTGGTTATTAAAATCACATTACCTATGTTGGTTGGCTGCCCCGCAATCCAAAATAAGAAAGCCCTAGGAAATACAACTTCCACGAAAAGGGTTAACAATGCGCGCATTGTAAATTTCACATTACATTGTGATTCAATTCAACTCGCATACTCAACGTTTATACCGTTTATATCTCTATGCATATATCCCCGAAATGTCAAGCCCCTATTTCACCAACATGACGATTGTCAGCACATTGTCAGTGACATTTGTCGGCTGAGATATGTCAGTAAGTAGAGACATGGTATACCATCTCATACAAAATCTTTTTAGTTACCTCTTCGCTCAATAGATGGAGTTAAGATATAGTCGACTTTTAAAATAAAAACTTAAAGTGGCTAATAATCGTTTAAAAAGCCAAAAGACAGTTAGATAAATATAACATGGTAATTTATTTTGTCACTTAATACCATAAAACATAAATTATTACAATTAGAAGCAAAATATAAAAAACTGTATTTTCGTTTTTATGAAATTGTATTCCCAAATGATTATTGTAGAACTACATCTATTTAACTAAAATGTTTAGTGATTTCAACTACTGACAATAGATGGCGCCAAATTGAGATGGTGTTTATTGACGTATCTTACTTGTTTTGATTTGCGTCCACCCAAATAATCGAATTGGTGATAATTGTCGACTTAAAATAACACTACCCTATTACTACTCGTGGGTGATTGCAAGAGGCGACTCACGGGGTATAGGGGTTTTTTAAGTGATTTTAATTTTTTAACGACCTCGGCGTACACGTTTGGACCAAAAAGAGACTGTGCTTAAAAAGACAAGTGTCCCAAGTTTGCTATGGCCGTACAAAGTGGCGATCGATAGTCTCTAACTATCCCAATGTGAACTAACGGCGTGAGAATATACATGTAATTTTAATTCCTGCCGCATCGCTCAAAAATAACCTTGTTCCAATTCTTATCACTATTTTTTAGCCGTGTAGTGTCGGCTTAGAATGTCGCTACCCCATTTCTTCCGATGGCTGAACGTAAGGGGCGACTTACGGTATTGGGGCTTTTAAGGGATTTTTGGAGGCCCATCACTAACGATAATTTATTTATACTATTTTTTCCCCTATCAACTTTTAAATGTGACTGAGGAGTTTCTAGCTCTGAAGCTCTGGCTACCCCTTCTTGGGATTTATAGCCGTGAGTATATGTATGTATGTTATTTTTATATCTGTTAGTACTTTGTTGTAGAAAGTTGATTTTTAGTGTTAGTACCCCTGCCTGCACTACCGTCGGGGATTTGCGGTGTGAACGTTTGAATCAATAATAATAACTCAGTGATTGACTTTTTCGAAGCTTTGGCTACCCCTTCTAGGGATTTATAGTCGTAAGTATATTTATGTATGTAATAATGTTTTTTTTTTAAAACAGCCAGGTATACAGCATTTTGCATGATGATTAAACAATGAGATTTATATTTTCTGTTACTCCAACGGTATGAGAAATAATAATAATCACGCAAGATTGATAAATACTTTTTACAAATAGGATAAGTATTCTGTACTGAAGGTGTAGCGCGTAGGTACCTAGATAAAATAAAATTAGTAGTTTAATGACGGCTTAGTAGCTCAGTGGGTAGAACACTGCTTATCTTGCAGACGACTAGTTTTCTAACCCTGGGACATTGTATTTGTACAATACGGCGATGGGCCTGTCCCCTATCACGTGAGTACACTGTCCGAGCATAACGTGGGTACTCTGAACACCCGGTGACAATGTCACGTGAATATCGGAAGTATTGATACCACTGCCGACCCCGTTCGGGGATATTCGGCGTTAACGTTTGAGTTGGAGTTAAATGTCCGTATGATTGCGGTTGAAACCAGCTATAGATTTTTTTTAATACTTCTCTAATAATACTTTCAACATTTTCAAATTATTAGCCGCTTTATGTGGAGAATAGATTATAAAAGAACCATTAATTTTGGAAATGGGTTAACATTCGAGCCACATAACCCAGTAAAATTAATTATAATGTATTATAATATTAAGTGATAGCAACCGTGATAGACCAGTGGGTAGAACACTCGGTTATCGTGCAAACGACTAGTGTTCAAATCCTGGGTCGGGCCTACACCAATTTGTCTTTTCTAAAGACATATGTGTGGTTAATTTATCGTGGTTAATTTACGGTGAGGGAAAACATCGTGAGGAAACCCACATGGCTGAGTTGTACTTAGTCATGTGACAGTGTATTCGTACAAAACGGCGATATGCCTGCCCCCTATCAAGTGAGTACACTGTCCATGCAAAACGTGGGTACTCTGAACACCAGGTGACAAAGTCACGTGATGTTCAGAAGTATTAGTACCTCTGCCAACCCTTTCGGGGATATTCGGCGTGAACGTTTATGTTTATGTTATGTTATGTTATAATATTAAATGATACCATTTTGAGCTGACATTTTAGTATAGTAATAACCAGAAGTTTGAATGCGACAAACCCACAGATGCTTGTGGAATGTCAGCTTGTGGAAGATAAATTTTTTTGATTTAATATTTGTGGTCTATCACCACATCGCCAACCAATCAATGAAATTAAACCCTCCAGCCACAAACTTTATTCTATGCCTCAAACTAAACAACTCAAATCATTTAAACCTCATGTGGGGATTATAAATAACTAATAAATAAAGAATAAATAAAGAATAAATAAAGGAAAGAAAAATCTCGACACAAGCGCTCAATACCTCACTGACGGAATGATGCGGAGTAGTGCTATTATACGCCGCCACTACAGCACGAATACGTCTTGCACGATGTTATTAAATAAATAAATGTGTTTATTCTGTTTATTTTATTTTAATAAACAGAATATCGTTCATTATTCACACATTTATTTTCGGCTATAAATCCCTAGAAGGGGGAACCAGAGCCTAGGAATAAAAATTTCGTTCGCCACTTTTGGAACTTGTGTTGGGATAAGATTATAAAACAAAGATTTTTGATGGTGGGTCCCCAACAGAATCGCCTTAAAATCAACCAAAAGCCCCAATACCTTTAGCCGTCTATTACGAACCATTACGGTAAGAAATGGGATAGTGCTATTCTAAGCCGACACATAGCAGAGAAGAATATCGACAACGACACTGTTAACATTACAAGCAAAAATATCTACAAACGGATGTAATACTCGTACGCAATTGGCCTTGTCGACGATTTTGTCCTTGACCTAGTCTTTGTCCTTGACCATATTTGCAAATTTGCAAATAAACATTTAGTGAAAGAAAGTCATAAAGTAATAAAATCTGTCTCGCTTGTGTCGTGTTACCGAGGCGTCCCCGCCCCGCGCGCCCCGCAGCCGCCATTTCCTAATATTAGCCGAGTAAGATACCGGCCCCCTGATTATGTATCTTTTGCGAGTGACGATTGTGTCGCAAGTTGCACGATTGTCGTTGTCAATGTCATAAATTTGTATGCGATCTGACACTTTTGACAGCGACAATATTGCAACTTGCGACACAATCGCGGTCGCTAAAGATACATAATCAGCCCGCGGGCTTTGTTATCATTTGGTTTTTGTTTTTATCGCCATCTAGCGAACAATAAGGAACTAAAAAATAGCCCGCCGAATAAGGGTATTTAAGCACATCACATTTCGTTGTATGGGATTGGGTATCTGTACTAGTATAGTATTATATTATCTGTGGTAGAGACAAGACAACTGATAAGTTTGAAAAATATTTCGTGTAGAACTTTGACTATGAACACTATAGACGTGCTATAGACAGAGTCATAATGCAACGGGAGAGTACCTCTTTTAGATAGCAATATTTTTCCCTGTAATGTTGCGATCACTAGAAAACAATTACCCCAAAATACTATAATCACCATTCTAAAAGCTACTTTTTAATTTAAAATTGATTACGTCAATTTATTGTTACGTCGTTTTATTTATTGTAAAGGTTTACTGTTTACTATATTATTTCCTGCAATCATATAATTATACATACTTGCTCCTAGTATTATACAATCTTTTTTGTTTAATTTTACCATTTATACTGATGTTTAATACACCGTGAAATCTAAAGAATTGTACTAACTATCAGGGATGAATCTTCCCATGATTACGAATAAATTTTTGTACGGGACTAACTCTGTTACTGGACAAAAAAAAAACAGCTGTTCCATAAGTGCAAGTTATCTAAATATCATACGGGTCATCATGGGTATAGTGGGGTCTATGTTTGTATTTTGAAAAATAAAAGACAGCACTATTTTGTACATGAGTTTTATTGCATTATTTACTATTGACCTTTAAACAAAATCAGTTTCGTGTAAAAATTTCGAATTCATTCGTCTATTTCAGTCACATTTTTCAAAAGATGATGTATTCGTACATCTAAGAATTTTTAATTTGGTTGATTTCCAATTGCATCTTCCAGTGGCCGCAATCCATTTTTCTCGTAGATTCGGGTCTTTAGGAAAACTGTAATGAATACGAAGAAATTAAATAAATATAACAAATTTATTACTTACTAATTCCGTAGATAACAATTGGAAATCATTCAGCGTCGCTATAGCGCGACGAAATTCATAATATACTCACTCATTAACATCAGTTTACTAATTTGAAAATTTTACCCTAACGACAGGGTAGGATGAAAACGTGAATTATGGGAACACTGAGATACTGCATATTTTTAGGTTATGCTATTAAAAAATTGCTCAAAATAACTAAAGAAAATGCTAGTAATCTAGTTCAACGTAATTAACATTTGAATCACTATTTTTTTTAAACGCGCAATGTATTTATTATGTATTTATCTGTAGAAAAACATTAAAAAACTCACTCACTTGTGGAAAGTCAATCCTTCGATGTGTTTTTCGCTGTGGCTTCCGCAGCCAAGCACGCTACACCCAACCATACCTCACTAAACAATAACTTAATTAATGGAGTCTCTTTTGTCTCAATAACAATATACAAATGAATAAAATCTTTCTCAAAATCAAAAGAAAACTAAAATCGCTCACAAGTCGACGCTTTGTTTGTCACAATTTAAAAGTGTGACATCAACAAAAAGGTTACGCGATAGAGATGACAATAAAGTTTTGTGTCTCTTTTTAACATATAAGAACTTAAATAAGGGCTTCTCTTTTTAAAATTGATGACGTAACATCGCTTTGTCTATAGTGTTCATAGTCAAAGGTGTAGAAATAGTTCTTAACATGACAGGCATAATGTTACAATTGTCGATAACTTAATCTTATGACAATTATGTTGTGAAACAAGGACAATTTTTTTAACTCAACATATTTGTAGATTTGTCGGAAATTATTGACATGAGATCAAGGGTGTGTCAGTCTAGCGTGAGGGCTAGCGTGACACTATCTTACGGTGTTAATTTGTTTATAGGGAGCCATAAAAAATATTTTTCTGTCTTCATTTTAGCTATTTTATTAAAAAAACGAAAAAGAAAATGCATCATTCAAATGTGCCGCGAAAACGCGACTTTAAATAATATGGCGGCTGTAGCACAAATGACGTCAATTCCGCATTAAACACCAATGAGCGAAGCGATACACAGTCTGTTTATGCGCGATCTACGTCATTATAGAAATAGCCAATCACGGTCGTTTTTAGTCACGTGACAGTTGCATCAAAAATACTTATTTTAGAAGACGGATTCTAGTGAAATAATGCAATATTTTCATCTCGCATTATTACATATTGCTCCAAAAAAGAAATATTAAGACTAATGAAATAAAAGAAATGTATATTTTTATTACAGTCAAATTTTTAACTTACAAAATAGCGCTTCATGAAAGCAATAGTAGTGGCACTGATTGTGATTTATATCTGGGATAATGTATAGAGAACAAATAAATTTCTCCTTCGACTTTACCAGAAATTAATCTAGAAGCTAAGACAAGATTATCTGTCCTAGTTTGTTCAAAGGACGAAAATCCTTATTTCAATAGATTCTCTAGTCTTTGTAAGTTAGTACGAGTAACTGCTTATTGTTTAAGATTTCGCAAACTTTGTAAATTAAAAATTGTGAAAAATGAAACATTACCACCTTTTCTAACTGCTTCTTTGTTACCGTCACGAGAATTCTCCTCAGCCTGGCCATTAGCTAAGCTCTTGGATCTTGCTGATCCCGAGTTTCACAAGCCAGGACCTATAGATGTTTTGCTTGGTGCCAAAGTGCACGCTCAAATTCTGCTTGATGGTATACATAGACACCAATCTCTTATTGCGGTCAACTCAAGACTAGGTTGGCTAAGTCTCAACAACGCTAAGTATCTGGCAAAGTCTCAACAACGCAAACCTACAACTTTGTCACGGCACATGCTAATACTGAATCCACGGATCAATTGCTTCGGCAATTCTGGGAAATAGAAGAATATCCTCCTGAAAGAAAACCATTATCGAAATTGGAAATTTTATGTGAAGAACACTACAGACGTACTCAATCACGAAATGTCGATGGTCGATATGTTGTTAACTTACCTTTTAAAGAAGAATCTCCTACTAACCTAGGAGACTCCAGGTCACTTGAAATCAGTCGTCTATATCAGATGGAGAAGCGTTTTATGCATAAACCTGAACTCAAAGAAGAATATTGTAAATTTATGAGACAATATGAAGCAGAAGGTCACATGAAGCTCATTCCGGAAGAAAAACAAAATTAAATGAACAAATACCTGAAAAGGGAACAAACCGAGATAAATATTACTTACCTCATCATGCAATCTTGAGACCTATGAGTATCAGCACAAAACTTCGAGTAGTTTTTGATGCAAGTGCTGCTGAATTAGGAAATGCGTTAAATGATGAGTTGATGATAGGTCCACCTTTGCAACAAGACCTACGAAACTTAATTATCAGATGGAGACAACACAAATATTGTCTTATTGCAGACATTCAACAAATGTATGGACAAATTCTTGTTTCGAAAGAAGTGTTAATTATCAACGGATTTTGTGGCGTGCGTGAAGAAATACAAGATCCAATTGAAGAATATCAATTGCTCACCGTCACATATGGCACATCCTGTGCACCATTTTTGGCTATAAGAACCTTGCATCAACTTGCCAATGATGAAAGTAAGAATTATCCACACGAAGCTAATATTTTAAAAACTGAATTTTATATAGATGATCTAATGACCGGTGCGTATACTGAAGATGAAACTGCAAAACTACAAACACGTTTCACAGAGTTGTTAGCTTGCGGCGGCTTCAAGTTACACAAGTGGGCAACGAATAGTGAAAAAGTGTTTAATCAAATTCCTGATTCTATACAAGGATCTAAAAGTGCAGTGAATATCAAACTTTAACACTCAGTGAAAACTCCAGGGTCCAATTTCACCTCGACTACAATTGTCAGTGACATATGTCGAGCTACAATTGTCAAGCAAATTGTGACATATTACAATTTTATGAAATATTTTCTATAGAAATGCTTACAAACTTGACAGGCATTTTGCTACAATTGTATGTATTACAATTGTGTTGTGAAACAATAATTATTATTTTAGTCGACATATTTGTAGAATTGTCGCAGAATCTTGACATGAGATTGAGCACATGTCGGATTTGCGTGACAATTGTAGTATTTCGTGGTTGATACACGCGTATTTCAAAATGGCTCTCCATGCAAGTAGTAGTGACGCTAGTGATAGTAACAGTGATCTTGATGAATTTGCACATGTGAGAAGATTTAAAGAAAGAATTAATTTTTCTTTTGATCTTACGGATTTTTCATTTAAAGAATGGATTTAATAGTTTTAAATAGGTGTTGTGAAAAAGAGAGCAAAGGCATTTCTATTCTGCCAATAAAAACGTATCCATCCTACACGGAAGCCGCGGTTCGGACGCGGTTTGGACGCGGTTTACGTGGTACGGTGCACTATGAGTCGTCCTTTAATACCTATATAATAGCAGGCAGTTAATGAGCGTACGTGAAATACATGATTATGATTATTATTGTTACTGCTATGCTGAGAGTACGAGAAAACGGATAATTCAAATTTAGAATGCCTGTATAGACGCATTGTCACGTAATATGTCATTCCAAGCTCTCGATAATTTATCTATAATATTTGATACATTCCCTATGTTTAGTCGTGACAATTGTTTTCTACAATTGTCGCACCTGTCATTGTGGTGAAACCGATAATTCTACATATGTCATATTATGATACAATTATAGCACTTGTCGCGTTGGTGAAATTGGAGCCAGGTATAAAGTGGAATTCTCAATGTGATAAGTTTGAACTCCAGGTAGAATTAGACTTTAAAACTAATTTTGTAACACAAAGGAGTTGTATTATCGGCTATTGCTAAGACATTTGACCCCTTGGGTTGGTTAGCCCCAACAGTTATACTTTTAAAAATATTACTACAAAAATTATGGTTAGCTGGTTTAGGTTGGGACGATGATTTACCTGAACAACTAAAGCATGTATGGTTGTGTTATGTAAATGAATTTGCTGATTCCCCTGTTATAACTATTCCAAGATGGTATGCAACTGTAGACACCAATAGTACAATTGAACTACACGGTTTTTTGCCATGTATAAATTAAACCACTTTCAGCTGGGCACCCACTAAATCTGTGGTCTATCATATTTGCCCACCTCGCCAGCGCCCTTCGGTTCCTTTTATCGTCCGCAGCATCGCGCAAGTCATCGACCAATAAACGTCGCAATTTACGTCCCATTTTTTAACAGATTGCACCCTTTTAGGTAAAAAAATAAACGTGTAGTATGCCTTTGGGACATTTATTACCCGATTTAAACACAAGCTTTTAGGTTGGTTGTATTTCGAACCACGATATCTGGCAAATGATTCACAGACAGCAATCGTTTTTCTTAAACCACCAATTGATGGACTCAGCAGCACCATATCATTGGCGTAACACATATCTATACTATATAATATTATAAAGAGGAAAGGTTTGATTTTTTGTTTGTTTGTTTGTTTGAATTGAATAGGCTCCAAAACTACTGGACGGATTTGAAAAATTCTTTCACTGTTTTAATGCTACACTATTCCCGAGTGACATAGGCTATATTTCATTTTCAAAAAAATTAGGAATCCTTACGTAAACTTCAAAAATGTAACCCAAGGTGTTAAAGAAATACCAAAAAAAATCCTTACATCGCGTGCGCTGCGAAAACTATTGAAAATAGAATAAAATTATGTACTACAATTTTATAGAACACATCATTATCTAAAAAAAATGCCCCGACAGCATGTCTCTAACTATTATAGTTATCTCACAACAAGCGTCATTATATAAAATTATTTAAAATTAAATTAAAATCCTGCTTTAGAAAAGGCTCTTTATTTGTACCTATCTAATCCTTATAAAAAAACGTATATATTATTTCAGACTACTTCAATACCCTTATATTACTTTTTGAATTATTCAATTCAAACATTCCATTCGAAAGTTATCTCGAATTAAAAAAATAGATAAAACTCCGCTCGATTAGCTATGCATAGTAAGTTGTTGCAGGCGTCACGAAGGGGTACGGGAGGCTGCTTATCAAAGAGTTAAAGCAAAATTTAATTGTAGCGACTATTATCACTGGCCCAGCAGCCGGTCAATTAGCTCATATACCGAGGATACCGATGATCCCAACTGATCTGCCAATTCCATTTAAACGGCTACAATTTCCGGTTAAAACATCTTTTGCTTTAACAATTAGTAAGTTCCAAGGCCAAACCTTCAAATTAGTAGGGATTGACCTGCGAAAGAATTGTTTTACTCACGGTCCACTGTACGTTGGCCTGTCGCGGGTGGGAGCTCCTGAACATCAATTTATTTTGCTGCCCCAAAATACAACAACGTCAAATCGACGCTAGAAAGGCAGAATGTATTAAGCGCCATTTCATAAAATGTCCACCAGAGCAATTTAAAGTTTAATTTTTTTGAAAAAAAATCATATTTCTGTAACTATGGCAGATATTGCTTTGAAAATTAAAACAGTTATAATTGAAAAGATTTTCCATGTATTCCTGTAAAAATAAGAGTTCTACATCTTCTATTTACAAAAATAAGGGACATAATACGTACGCATCTAAAATCTCGGTCAGGTAAAATTGGCTGAAGCGACATCATATTTTTCGATTATTCCCATGCAAAATAGGTTTAACGACCAATTAGATGTGACCACCAGAGGGGCAAAATGTTTTAATTATTTTACGTTACTTTAAATATTCCATAAGAACGAAATAAACAGACTGTATAGAACAAATGTGTCGGAGCAGAATGTCTTATGGCGTGAATTAACTGGTATTTGGACATAATATTTAAATTTTATTAATATATAAATATACTTATTTTTAGTAATGGTTTTATTGCAATATCAATATTATTCTAAAGTAACAATCATATTTTAAGCTTGAATCTTTTTTGGTCGTATTCCTGATGTAGAATGTATCTAACATTCTTGTTTTGCCACATTTAAAAACGTTACAAAAATACGACGCATAAACATTATTATTAAGTATAGTTTTCATTTTTCAGTCTTCATTCAGTTTTTCTTGACCATAAGATCGTATAAAATATCAGGTTTTCTTATCAGTATCAATCAATAAACTTAAGCGGGTACTTATCCCCAAAAAAGCAGTCCTGTTACTTAGGGTAAAAAAAACAAATTATATTAAATATAGAAGCATCTAGAAAGCTTGATCATCAACATTATCTTCAATATCAGTATCTTGCAAAGTCTATTTAGCATTGCAAGGTTGTAGGCTAAAGTATTCTTCATTGTATCTCCGTGGGATGGCGAATGTCTTACAAGGCTTCATTAAATCTCCATGTTTTTATTTTGGGTGTTTTTGTTTGCTGTGTAGTGTTGGCTTAGAATAGCACTACCCCATTTCTTCCGGTGGATGTACGTAAGAGGCGACTAACGGTATGGGGCTTTTAAGAAATTTTTGGGCGACGCGGTTGGAGACCGATCACCAACAACCTATCTCACCATCTTTTCCCCACTGAACTTTCCAAACGTGGCTGAGGAATTTCTAATTCCTTAGCTCTGGCTACCCCATCTAGGGATTCATAGCCGTGAGTATATGTATGTATGTATGTTTTTGTTTTGGGATAGGGAGTCTGTTATTGTATAAGTTATCTTCAAGGCGTCTGTTTCTACTGATAACTTCTTCTTTTTCTGCAAGTGCAAGTCGCTCATGCCATTTTTTATTACAATGCTTGACATGTTCTCTTTAAAAGTTAATATTCGGACCTTACTGATTTTACCAGCAAGATTGTTTTTGAAATATTTATCAGCTATAGAGTCCCAAGCCTGGAATTGACTGTAAGTAGACTTCTACATTGTATGATTTGGGGTTCTTTCTCGCCAGCTCAAACACTGTTGCCCATTTTGTGACGGCGCAAAGACAATCATGTTTTCTACGCTTCTTTCGATTTCAGCATGAACACTGTCTACAGGTATAGAAGTATGACCCGGGAGCAGAGAATTCATTCGTATTGTTTTAATATATTTACATGCCTGCACCGCTGTGTAAACCGCTGCAAAAACAATTTTGTTGCGATTTTGCCCACCGCAAAACTGTCACTATACACAAGTAAATTCTTTACCGTCTGCCGTTCATCAACCATTTTAATATATTTTGTGAGGATAGCCGCAATTTCATTACCACATCGTTTCCCATCAGCTTCTCCCCATGTGTAACAACATACTTCTTGTGTTTGGATTTTGTATATGGTCAGATTATAACCTGACTATTTGCGAGAGCAAGTAAGTAACTTTTAGACATTTTGTTATAAGTACGATGCTTTGGGCCTGTAAATGATGATCATTTGTAATAATTAATAGGTACCGAATAATTATAATACCAAGGAAGAAATCAAGTTCTGTACCTACGTAATCACACTGCGCAGACGGCGCCAAGTGGGACACCAACACACGCCCTCTCCCGATGAAGCCCCGCGGGTGGCTGAAGCGACAGTCTTTCAACCACTCCTATTTATAATATTAGCGTTTTTGAGCAATAAAGCTGACGTATTACAGTCTAACGACCATATTCTGGTTTATTAAGGTTCTTTTGAATTGTTTTATGTCGCAAATATAAATTATTTACAGATCACAAAAACAGCTTAAGTGCCAATTGTACCATAAGACTGATTCAACTAAACTTGTATTAACAGCCAAAAAAAGTGAAGATAGCCGACCGGCAAAATAGTTTATGCGCCAGTGAGCTTAAAATACAAACAAGTAAAACGTATTAACTCACAAAATGTGCTTATTGAAACAAAGTCATTTTGGTTTATATCAATTATTGTTTATAACACAAGCAGGTAAAAATGCTTAACTGAGTAAAGATTGAAAATCAATATTTGATAAAAATGAATTAACGCAAAGTCTTTAACTATTTCAGGAAGGGTAAATTGTTTTATATTCCTTTCTTAACATAATGTATGTTTGAACTTACAAACCATATAAAAGGGTGGTGGTTAATACAAAAAAAAGTATCATTATTTCCAAAATCACCAACGTATTAAGCGCCAAAAAAGTGCTCAGATCAAAACGAGACCCACACCATTCGAAAGAGAAAAATCAGGCGATTCTAACGATGTATATAACTCAATTTCACCAAAAGTGGCGCTTAATACATTCTGCCTTTCTAGCGTCGAAATATTGTTTACAGGGAAGCTCTAACTCTATAAATTGAATGGCTTTTGATGTTTATATTACTCATTATGTAAATATAAATACAAAAAAATATAACATACATACATACATATACTCACGGCTTTAAATCCCTAGAAGGGGTAGCCAGAGCTAAGGAATCAGAAATTCCTCAGCCACTTTTGGAAGTCTGCTGTGTAGTGTCGGCTTAGAATAGCACTACCCCATTTCTTCCGTTGGGTGTACGTAAGAGGCGACTAACGGTATTGGGGCTTTTAAGGGATTTTGGACGATGCGGTTGGAGACCCATCACCTTTATTTTACCATCTTTTCCCCACACAACTTCCAAAAGTGGCTGAGGAATTTCTAATTCCTTAGCTCTGGCTACCCCTTCTAGAGATTTATAGCCGTGAGTATATGTATGTATGTACTTTTGGAAGTTGTGTGGGGAAAAGATGGTGAAATAAAGGTTGTTGGTGATGGGTCACCAACCGCATCGCCCAAAAATCCCTCAAAAGCCCCAAAACCGTTAGTCGCCTCTTACGTACACCCACCGGAAGAAATGGGGTAGTGCTATTCTAAGCCGACACTACACAGCAAAAAAATATAACATAGTTTAATATGTAATAAAATGAAAAACAAAATGTTAATGATAATTCATGCCCGAGCGAAGCCGGGACGGGCTGCTAGTTAATAAATAAAGAATAAATAAAAGAAAGAAAAATTTCGACACAGGCGGGAATCGAACCCGCGACCTCGGGTATACGCCCCGACGACGCTCTGCCAATTGAGCCATCGTGTCAATGGCTGCCAGCGCGAAATTCTTCTATCCTTTATTTTTTTTTACACGTTTAAGTAGTGTTTGCGTTTCCTACTTCCGAATCTTTACTAATTCGGAAGGCCACTTGTCTATCTTTTCAGATTGAATGCAAATAATTTAATGTTTTTTGACATGAATTCCTCATGTGGGGATTATTACTCATAAATAAAAGATGTTATTAAAGGAAAGAAAAATTTCGAAACTGGCGGGGTTCGAACCCGCCAGTGTCGAAATTTTTCTTTCCTTTAATAACATCTTGAATGCAAATGTTGAAAACGCCTATCACATAATTTAAATCTTTTTGTTCATGAAAACCTCATGTGGGGATTATTACTAATAAATAAAGGAAAGAAAAACGGAAAGAAAAACGCAAACACTACTTAAACGTGTAAAAGAAATAAAGGATAGAAGAATTTCGCGCTGGCAGCCATTGACACGGTGGCTCAATTGGTAGAGCGTCGGGGCGTATACCCGAGGTCGCGGGTTCGATTCCCGCCTGTGTCGAAAATTTTAATTATTATATATTTTGAAAATTACAATATTTTAGATAGGCATTCCATGGGCAAAGTATAGAAATGGTATGGTTTAAAAACGAGGTCTAGGCCAATTAGTTTCCGATTTATAAGTAAAACAAGTTGTAAATGCCCGGTGACGGTGTGACGTCACACCACAACACGTTCATATGGCTCACTCAGTCCGCTAGCGATCGCGCGCCCGTGCCTTCGAAATTATAAATAAATACTTTTAAAAATGTCCAATCCAAATACCAGAAAATCATGTGTTGTGCCTATATGTAAAAATACAACTATCATTAAAATGAGAAAACGCGATGTTCTGTCGTGATTCTACATTTAACCGTACGTATGTCGTGGCCATATCGTAAATTTGAACACATCATGAAATGATCGATCATTTCATGAAACAGTCGTATTTCATGAAATGTTCAACTGTTTATTGGCCACATCGCATCGTGATGTGGTTTGGGCAGATCAATGATGAGAAATTGTTTCCCGATATGGCCAACTAAACGCGCGGCCTCTTCATGAAATGGATAAGATTATCATTATCATATCGTAAAGTAGTTACGTTAATTACCGGTCGAGGCGCTGAAAACGCTTTGTTTATGTGTGAAGATGGCGGCCACTGGCAAAAGTTTTGTTTCTCGCAGTAAAAAAAACTAATAATTCGTTATTAAGCGAGGATAGCATAAGTGATAACAAAAGAGTTTTCGACGAAAAGGTTCTCGAGTACTTTGCAATTTACGAAAAAACTGAGCAATATGTTAAAAAACCGTAGAGTTTGGATCGCATATCACAGGTCACCCTATTTGTACGATCTGGCCAAGCGTGGATGACAAAATCGTTAAACGTTGACGATTTTATGATCTGGTCAAATTAAGTTGGCCACATCATGAAATGTGACTATTTCATGAAATGATCGATCATTTCACGATGTGTTCAAATCTACGATATGGCCACGACACATACATCACCTAAAACAATATTTGAAGTGCAGTAGAGATAAAATGTATCAAAAGTAACTAGACAAATAGACACAAATTTCATATCTTGTTTTCTAATTATTACAGACTTGTTACAATAACCTTTTTGAAGGTACTCAATCTTATTTCCACTATTTATGGTTTCCAATAATTAAGATTAAATTGTAGTATAACTTGTAACCTTGTAACAAATGCGTTTAAGAGGATATTGTACCATTTTTTTGTGATTGTAACAAATTTTATCCTTCTGAAAAAGAAATTTTAATAAAAATATGACTCAATTAGGTTGGAGTTCGTGCTGAGTTGAATAACAAATAATGTAAATTTAAGTTTATATTTAAGATGTCTAACGCTGTGTAGTGTTGGCTTAGAATAACACTACCCCATTTCTTCCGGTGGGTGTACGTAAGAGGCGACTAACGGTATTGGGGCTTTTAAGGGATTTTTGGGCAATGCGGTTGGTGACCATCACCAACAACCTTTATTTTTACCATCTTTTCCCCACTCACATTTCCAAAAGTGGCTGAGGAAATTCTAATACCTTAGCTCTCGCTACCCCTTCTAGGGATTTACAGCCGTGAGTATATGTATGTATGTATGTATGTATGCATCACCTACTCTTTTTACTTGAACATAACCAATAGCATCATCGCCTTAGTTGTCTCCTGCCGATCTGAAATAAGTTTAAAATAATAAATGGCCTTACATATTTTGTTAGTAAAAAATACAAATAAATAAAAAAACAAAAACAAAAACTTCAAATTAAAAACTAAACAGAAAAATTAAATACTATTATTTTTTATTTAAAAAAGAACCGCCTTCAAAAATCCAACTGAAAAGTATAAAATAATTTTTATTTATTTTATTATGTACAACTCTATTCAACTTCTTCTTTTTGAAGTCGGTGCCAAACCAATTTTCATGACAAAGAAGAACGAATATTAGTGGCCCGCCCAAGTTGAGTGAGTTCTCCACCCCATCAGCGTATGTCATCCTTATAAACCTTCCTTTTTAATCAATTAATAAAAAAAATCGCATTAAAATTCATTTCGTAGTTTTACAGATTAAAGTATACATAAGGATGTCCCTATATCCCAGACAGGGAGAGAGAAAGCGACTTTGTTTTATACTATGTAGTGATTTAGATTCTCGATCGTCTTTTTACAAAGTGTTAGAAGTATTGGTTGTGCCAACTCGGTGCATGCATGTCTCTGTCGAATTGTTAATTCCGTTAGTTTGAAATCTGATAATCTTACATAACCTAACCTAACGTCAGTTTACTATCTCGCTATCTATCTAAAATTTTAATTTACTAGTATTTACAGTTTTACGGTTACATGTATATTATGATAATTTCTCTGCAGAGTGCAACGCATACACACCAGGCTAAGCACCGCTTACTGTCCCCCAATTCCATCCTTTATAAAGCAACGTCGTTGCGAGCGGATGAAATTTCTAGATTTTTGAGCGCGATTGTGTTACCTATTGTTGTTGAGGCACTATCGATTGATTTATTATTCGTATGGTTTTCTCTATGTAGCAATTTTCATTTTGGATTTGTCTGTTTGGCACCGACTTCAAAAAGAAGAAGTTGAATAGAGTTGTACATAATAAAATAAATAAAAAATATTTTATACTTTTCAGTTGGATTTTTGAAGGCGGTTCTTTTTTAAATAAAAAATAATAGTATTTAATTTTTCTGTTTAGTTTTTAATTTGAAGTTTTTGTTTTTGTTTTTTATTTTATACTTTTTAGTGATGAGTTCTTAAATCACTCTGAGTTTTTTTAGTGAATTAGTGATAGTTTTTTAGAGATAAGTTTTACTGTCCGTTTATTTTATAGTTTTTTAACAGGTAGTTATAATATTTGTTATTATGACTTTAGCTTACTTGTTGCTATTTTGTTTACCTGCGGGCCTAGATAGAAAATTAAAGGATGCTTTAAGGAAAAGTCGCGTAAGGGAGAACGAAACACTCATCGAAAAAAAAAACAAAGACTTCAGCAGGGCAAGCACGAGCCGTATTTAAACTAGTTATCGCGTGGGATAAAGCAGCCATCTTTTACGCACTTACTTAGTATCGTATACTGCCATCTCATTGTGACCGTTATCGTGTCGATAACTCGTGCTTGCCCTTCAGAATGAGAGAGATCGTCAGCGTGCTGCTCTTGCTGCCGAAACAGATGAGCAAAGAGAAGTTCACCTATCACAAATGCGAAGAAACACTCTTATATATATGTAGCGTTGAGTCGTGTAAAATCCCTTGATGGATGATGGCTGGCTTTAAGTGATATAGATTCAAAGAAATTACTTAACCATCCCCATACATAACATATATTGATAAATTTCTGTCTAGTATTGATAACTTTTTATACATACGAGTACTTATATTTCAAACTAAGAAACCTCCTTTTTTTCGAGTCGGAGAGTAGGGACATCCTTATGTATACTTTAATCTGTAATACTACGAAATGAATTTTGATGCGAATTTTTTGATTAATTGATTAAAAAGGAAGGTTTATAAGGATGATATACGCTGATGGGGTGGAGAACTCACTCAACTTGGGCGGGCCACTAATATTCGTTCTTCTTTGTCATGAAAATTGGTTTGGCACCGACTTCAAAAAGAAGAAGTTGAATATAGTTGTACATAATAAAATAAATAAAAATTATTTTATACTTTTCAGTTGGTTTTTTGAAGGCGGTTCTTTTTTAAATAAAAATAATAATATTTAATTTTTCTGTTTAGTTTTTAATTTGAAGTTTTTGTTTTTGTTTTTCTTTTTTATTTTATACTTTTTAGTGATAAGTTTTTAAATCACTCTGAGTTTTTTTTGTGAATTATTGATAGTTTTTTAGAGATAAGTTTTACTGTCCGTTTATTTTATAGTTTATAACAGGTAGTTATAATATTTGTTATAATAACTTTAGCTTACTTGTTACTATTTTGTTTACCTGCGGGCCTAGATAGAAAATCAAGGGATGCTTTAAGGAAAAGTCGCGTAAGGGAGAACGAAACACCCATCGAAACAAAACAAAGACTTCAGCAGGGCAAGCACGAGCCGTATTTAAACTAGTTATGGCGTGGGATAAAGCAGCCATCTTTTAGGCACTTACTTAGTATCGTATACTGCCATCTCATTCTAACCGATATCGTGTCGATAACTCGTGCTTGCCCTTCAGAATGAGAGAGATCGTCAGCGTGCTGCTCTTGCTGCCGAAACAGATGAGCAAAGAGAAGTTCACCTATCACAAATGCGAAGAAACACTCTAATATATATGTAGCGTTGAGTCGTGTAAAATCCCTTGATGGATGATGGCTGGCTTTAAGTGATATAGATTCAAAGAAATTACTTAACCATCCCCATGACCAAAGAGCCTTGATTGAAATGACCAGGATGAAAAACATGATGTTGAAATATATATTTTTTTTAATATAATTAAGAGTAATTTAGTAGAGTAATTTTAATTAAGTAATACTTTTTTGTTTAATAATTTAGTAACTCTGTTTATTACTAATAAAAAAACTAAATTAACATATATTGATAAATCTCTGTCTAGTATTGATAACTTTACATACATACTTATATTTCAAACTAAGAAACCTCCTTTTTTCGAATCGGTTAAAGAACTTAAACCTTCTCCTGAATGTAATAACACAAACTGATAACTCTTTGTCTAATAATAACTAAGAACCTTCAAACTTACATACATACTTATAGGTGAAACTCAGAAACTCCTTTTTTGAGACGGTTAGATCACTAAAACCTTGTCCTGAAAGTAACAAGTACTTTTCTGAAAATCGCATCTAAATAGCTTAAGCGAAACGCGAGATAATCGCCGACCAACATACATACATGCAGGTCAAACACAGAACCTCCTTTCTTTTAGAGTCGGTTAAATCACGTAACCCATCTTCTAAATGTAACGAATACTTTTCTGAAAACCGCATCCAAATAGCTTAAGCCAAACGTGAGATAATCGCGGACCAACAGACATACATACAGGTCAAACACAAAACCTCCTTTCTTTTTTTGGTCGGTTAAGGCACTAAAACCTTCTCCTTAATGTAACGAATACTTTTCTGAAAACCGCATCCAAATAGCTTAAGCCAAACGTGAGATAATCGCGGACCAACAGACATACATACAGGTCAAACACAGAACCTCCTTTCTTTTTTTGGTCGGTTAAGGCACTAAAACCTTCTCCTTAATGTAACGAATACTTTTCTGAAAACCGCATCCAAATAGCTTAAGCCAAACGTGAGATAATCGCGGACTAACAGACATACATATAGGTCAAACACAGAACCTCCTTTCTTTTTTTGGTCGGTTAAGGCACTAAAACCTTCTCCTAAATGTAACGAATACTGTTCTGAAAACCGCATCCAAATAGCTTAAGCCAAACTCGAGATAATCGCGGACAATTATACATACATACATACATACATACATACATACATACAAACAATCGAACTGAGAACCTCCTTTTTTGAAGTCGGTTAAAAAAAGGTTGAGTATATCTGCTCAAACATCTACATTTTGCAATAAACCTTAAATAAAATAAAATGGCCTTACGTATTTGGTAAGCAAAAAAAATACAAATAAAAATATGTGTAGTACGTCTGTAACGTTCAATCCACTACTTCTACATCCTAGGTACCTATCCTTCCTCCTGCTAATATTATAAATGCAAAAGTTTGTGAGTGTGTGTGTGTTTGTTATCTTTCATGCAAAAAATACTGAACAGATCTAATATAGTGGGTGACCACTATTGGAAGTTTAGAGATAGGGTTGATGTTGATGATGGGTCTTCAGCCACATAAAAAAAACAAAAACTTTACAAGTGCCAAAACACTAACTCGCCTTTTACACTATCCATGGAAAGAAATGGGTTAGTGTTATTCAAAGCCGACAGTTATATGAGATGGGTCTCCGACCGCGTCGCCCAAAAACCACTTAAAAAGCCCCATACTTTTAGTCGCCTCCCACGAGATCAGAAAGGGTTAGTGACATTCTAAGCCGGCACTACACGGCATTGACATAATATAATTACTAAGGTGCATCGCATTAACTAAAAACAAGTTAAAATTAGTGAAATATTTATGCACTATACCACAGCGCTGTGTTCCCCAATTATTTGACAAGTACATACATACTTACATATACTCACGGCTACAAATTCCCTAAAAGGGGTAGCCAGAGCTAAGGAATCAGACATTCCTCAGCCACTTTTGAAAGTTGCGTGGGGAAAATATGGTAAAATAAAGGTTGTTGGTGATGGGTCTCCAACCGCATCGCCCAAAAATCCCCTGAAAGCCCAAATACCGTTAGTCGCCTCTTACGTACACCCACTGGAAGAAATGGGGTAGTGCTATTCTATGCCGACACTAGATAGCTTTGACAAGTACTCAATAACAATTGTCCCACGCTTTCTCAAAACCACTCAGTTAAAAAATTTCGAAACTTTTTATCATTAGTATAATGTATCATTAAAAAGGAGTCAGGCGGGACTCCCGCCGCGGGAGTGGTGTGGGAACCGCATTGTCCAAAATTCCAGTGAACTCATATCGTAACGAGCATAGTTAGTAGGCGAGCCCTTTATTGATGTGTTATCTTAACAAAAACCAGGATGCTCATGATAACAGGACAATTGTTGGAGGAGTCATTCAAGCGTCGGCGGTCTGCGGCGTGGCTTCTTTCGTCTCCAAACTTTTAGTCAGTGACCAGTTCATGACATTTTGTTCTGTTGGAGTCTAAGATGCAGGTTAGTTGTTTTTTTCGTATTTTTGTTATAGGCATAAAATAGTGCTATCCCTACCTTGCCTTAGGTGTAAGGTTAAGAGTATTGGATGTGTTAAGGTGATTCATAATACACAAATACAAGGAGCACAATTAGGTGAGCCAGAGTCTATTGATCGTAATTTTGACAAAACGTTTTGGTAAAACATCCACTAAGAGAAAATAATAAAAAAATAATATAGACGTGCGCGTGCGCCTGGTTTTCAGGCATCCTCAAAACAATAGTTTGTAATATTTAGACATACTCTTTTTTCTTCCCGCTTGAGAGACCTTTCCACCTTTCTCTATTTGATCTAAATATGTCCTCCACGTTGTCATGTTTTATTGACATAAGCATCCAAATTTACCCATTAAATCTGTTGTACAACTATAATGCGACCATACTATATTATTCATCCTATCTAAGTGTTCCAATTATCTTAACGATCCCTAATTATTTTTTATTAAACGGTTTTATTTAGCTCACCCCTTTTGTTTTTTATTCTTGGGTCAAATTTAGTAATTAAAATTTCAGCCTCTTCCTATCAACCGATTAATCTGAAATTTTGTATACACTTTGGATTTTGGTGACAATACAATTATATTTATTCATTATCATTATAAATTCAAGATGGCCGCCGCTACAAAATGGCGGATAATTTAGGTTTTATTTATCCCATCAATATGGGTATCAAATGAAAGGGCTCACCAAGTAGAATACAATATACTATAAAAAAATGAAATCCAAGATGGCGGCCGCTACAAAATAGCGGATAACGTAGGTTTTATCAATTCCATCAATATGGGTATCAAATGAATGTGCTCAACCAGTAAAATACAATGTACTATATAAAATTAAAATCCAAGATGGCGGCCTCTACAAAATGGCGGATAACTTAGGTTTTATATCAATCCCATCAACATGGGTATCAAATGAAAGGTCTCAACAAGTAGAATACAATTTACTATGCAAAATAAAATTTTAGATGGTCGCCATACAGTGCACTATACCAAATCAATATTTTAGATGGGCGCAGCCACTAAATGGCATATAATAATAAGATTTAAATTTAGAAATTGAATCTGTAATTTATTTAGGTATCTGATTAATCCAGCCTGAATCCACCACCCAAGTCAAGATTTTGTATCGTGTTGAGGACTGTGTGGCGTTAGGGTGGCTAAAAATTATACGTCGTTAGCGAGACACCACCCAAGTTAAGGTGAAAGGTGAAAACGCGCCGAGAACTGTATGGCATTAGGGTGGATAATATGCTGGTGTACAATGTAGTGCTATGTCGTTATAGGTGATAAATAGGGCAGAATGTGGAAACAAGCTAGCAAGCTCGATTATAAGCGACGATAATTATAGGTGTGAAACTGTTTGAAGAAGGTCAAGCCTACGTGGCTCTTAGTAGAGTCAGATCTTTGCAGGGACTACGTATAGAGGAGTTGGACTGCAATAAACTAACGGGCAAGAAACCTTGCAATAATGAAGCACTATATGAATTAAACAGAATGCGAAATAAAAACTAAAAACTAGAAAATAAAAATAGGTAAAAAAACTTTTTAAGTTAAACGGTTTTATTATTAACATACAGAGCAATGTTTAAGATAAATGTACTAAAAACCTAAAAATAATAATAAATTGGATACAGTCGTGGGAATTATATACATATGCATAGACTAGACTAAAATAAAACCGTGGGGCACGTCAATTGTCTACAATCGTTGATTAAAATGTTTGTTTTGTAATGTTACACTATGATTGGGCAGTTGTTCAACCGACAACGATGGACATGTGATAAATAGGGCAGAATGTGGAAACAAGCTAGCAAGCTCGATTATAAGCGAGTTTTAAGGTTTAATAGTGTTTAGCGAGTAGTACTTTTATCATATGTTTTGTCGATTAAAGACAAACTACGAGCAGTGAACCGATTCATCGCCGGCCAGCAGTGTAAATTTCCAACGAGAACCTAGTTGAAACATCTCTTTTATTTACATGGAGTGTATGACTATTGGAATTTCCATGAACAAGAAAATAGTAAGTAATTTCCTCACCGCCTGCGGGCCAACTGCCCAACGACGAATTAAACGTTTCTTCTATCGCACATTAAGTCCATAATTTGTAGACAATTGACGTGCCCCACGGTTTTATTTTAGTCTAGTCTATGCATATGTATATAATTCCCATGACTGTATCCAATTTATTATTATTTTTAGGTTTTTAGTACATTTATCTTAAACATTGCTCTGTATGTTAATAATAAAACCGTTTAACTTAAAAAGTTTTTTTACCTATTTTTTTTATTTTTTGGATATTTCATAAAAAGTATTGCAGTAACAACTTTGAATAGCGCCTACCCATATCATCCCGTCTTACGTTTTACGAGGCTTTTCATGCCACTTTCAAATGTGGCTCAGTAATAGCTAATACTGAAGCATTCTATGGTAGAATAGGTTAATGCACATATACATTCCGAAACAGCGTCGTGGAGTGAGGTTTTAATATTTCTTATCTATAATACACACCGATATATTTATTGTTTAACGAAATAAAACATGATTTACATAAGTATCTTCAGTGTTTTACGTACCTCATTGAGTTAATCGGCAATACGCTCATAAATTAGTTAATAAGCTCGGTCATAGCTCAGTGGGAAGCACCACCGCCTCTCATGTCGAGAGGTGTGGGTTCTAATCCTAGTCAGGCCTACACCATTATGTCTTATCTAAAGTCTTTTGTGTGGTGGGAAATATCGTGAACAAGTTGTATAACTGAGTCATGTGTATGTGTAGTCGTACAAAAGGGCGGTAGACCTGCGCCCTTTTACATGAGTATGTTGTCTGAGTAAAACGTTGGTACTCTGAACACCAAGCGACAAAAATGAAAATTATCAGTACCTCTGCGATCCTTTCGGAATATAGGGCGATAGTAAAATTATTAATTTAGCAATAGCAAAACAAACATGTATACATTTACTCACGCCATCAGTTCCTATTCGGGTAGGCAGAGACTATTGATCGCCACTTTGACGATTCTGGCAAACCTCTCGAGCTTCATCTGCACTAATCTGCATTGATCAACCTTTTCATGCTCTTTTATTATTCAGACTACGAACGCCTGTCTTTTTGAGCAAATTCTCTATATATGTCTTCCGTGGTCGTCCTCTACTGACATTACCAAATTGGCTCTATATATCCCTTTCACCACTTTAATTGCCTCTATCCTCTCTATGTGCCCAATAACATCGCTTTTTCATATATTTTTTTAATATTTACTTTCATACTACACTGTCTACGAATCACATTATTTCTCACTCGATCACATAATCTAGCATATTTTTTTTTCTGAGTGACCTAATCTCATCTGCATTCACTTCTTCTTACACATCCAACAATCACTGCCATACATAATCGTAGGAATTAAAATAGCATCATGCACTATCATGAAGGCCTTTTCGGATTCTAACTGATTTGACATTAAGTTATTCACAGCTCTATGTACCGCTTTCCCCCTTTTCACTCTTCTTTCAATGCCTTCGTAACTTTCCATCCCTTGGCAAAAAACTAGATACATACATACATATTCTCACGCCGTTAGTTCCCTTTGGGGTAGGCAGAGACTATCAATCGCCACTTTGTACGACCCTGGCAAACCCCTCTGGATTCGTTCACATCCATCCATCAATTGTTTCATACATGCTTTTTTATTCTTCATACTTCGGACACCTGCCTTTTTGAGCACATTGCCTATTTGATCCAAATGAATTTATACAATTTAGGACATATCGGAGACAACCGCTTAATTTAAAAATAAATTATGACTGTCAAACTGTAAAGGAAGTCGAATCGACAAAATTCTTAGGATTCACTTTGGATTCTTTTTGTAATTGGAAAACTCACGTAGACATCATCTGCACAAAACTGGAGAAGTACTTGTTTGTCATCTACCGTATAAGGTTTGTCATATCAGAGGGTGCCGCCCTTACCTGCTATCACGGATATGTGTCCTCAGTTTTACGATACGGAATCATACTTTGGGGTAACTCTGTTGACTCAGATAGAGTTTTCAAAATTCAAAAAAAATGTATTCGTATACTATGCGGTGCTGACTTTTTGGATAGTTGCGTACCGCTATTTAAAAAGTTAAAAATATTACCGTTTCCCTCGCTATACATTTATGAGACTTTAATTTTCGTTTACAAAAATCCAAAATTGTTTACCTTAAAACCGCCAAAAATTAGACCCCAACGGGGTAATCACAATATGCAATACGAGCATTCTGCTGCAAAATGTCTGGCTATTTGCCAGCGAAATTGTTACGAAATGTCCATTACATTATATAATACTATTAGTGACGACACGAAAAAATTGACATTTAATAAATTTAAATCTGTATTATTTAATTATTTGATTGACAATTGTATATACTCTGTGAAAGACTTTTTAGCAAAATGTAATATTTGATCAAAAATTAAAGCTTTACTATTTTATTAAATGTAACCAATTTTAAACCAATGTAATAAGTATTTACACGCCGCAAGGTAGAACAAGATGGAATATTTAAAAAAACCTACCACCTTATTTAACTCTTGTTTCTAGTAAATAAACGCTTTTTTTTTAATTTTTTTTTAATGTGTCCTCCGAGGTCGTCCTCTACTAACGTAACCTTCCACATTGGCTCTATAGATCTCTTTCAAGAATTTACTGTCATTCATCCTCTCTATATGCCAAAACCATCTCAACATTCCTTTTTCTATCATTCTTTCAATATCATCTTTTACTCCACACCTTTCACGAATCACATCATTCATCACACGATCACATAACATTACATTACAAACTTTTCTGAGGGTTCTTATTCTACTGAATTCACTCTGCTGTCATGCTTCTTCTGCCACACCCAACATTCACTGCCATACATAAGCGTAGGAACGAGGACAGCATCATGCACAGCCATTCGGGCCTTTTCGGACACCGATTGACTAGACATTAGACCAGCTATAACAAACCTGCGGCCCGCGGCGGCTTTTTGGTTGTCCCACCTGGTAGATGCAACTTATTTGTAAATAAGTTAAAATTTTTTGTCCTTCAAAGAGCTGGTAATTGAACGGGAAGTATTGGAATGTAAGCGATATCATAGTTTGCTTAATTGGAAAAGCAAACTACTCTCATCTATGTTTGTGCGAACGAAAGAAAACTACTCCATAATTTCAAATTTTATAATTGAACATTAAACAAATTTCATAAAGGTTTCAAGCTCTCCGCAAAATAAAAAAAGGATTTTACTTGAGGGGTGGATTCATCAATAAATGCCTCTTGTATGCTGACGATACTTGCATCATCGGCAGAAAAGTTGCAAGAGATGATGAATATTGCATGTGAGTCGTTTGTAAGAAAGGGACGTAGTAATCTCTATATAGTTTGTGGAAAGGGAATGAGGGTGAATGTGGATAAAGCCAAAACGATGGTTTTTGAGAGACAGAAAGATGTGACAGAATTCGTGATTGCGATTGATGGTAAGGATGTGGAACAGATGAAGGAGTTTGTATATCTGAGAAGTTTGTTTACAAGGGATGGAAAGTGTGATGAAGATATTGAAAGAAGAGTGAAAAAGGGTAATGCGGTAAATGGAGCAATGACTATGACTAGCCTACCAGTCAATCGGTGCTACTAGTTGAATATCAATGGAATTTAGAGACACTATTTCTGAGTAGGCTTCAGTTTTTAATTGTACTTACTCGGCGTTATTTTCAAAGAAGAAAGGGAAAAAATGAAATATGTGGAAATTTTGGAGCATTGTTCCCCAAAAATATAAAAGAAAATTGGGTTAATAAATGCGTGTGAATCATCTTTTTCAAAGATGAAATACACAAAGAGTGTATTAAGAAATAAACGGTCTGATTCCCATTTGGATGATATAAAAAGAGTGGCATGCAACGACAAGCCCGATATTTATAGTTTTACAAAATGCTCTCAGTTTCAAAAGTCTCATTACTCATTATTAGATATTCATATAAGTAAGTATGCATCTTTATTATAAGTTAGGTTGATATTACTTTTTCAGTTATATAACTAATTATTTTTTACTTGCGGCCCGGCCTACCGTGGTTGAGTATGGCTGCATTAGACTATCCAGTGCTCCATTTACCGCATTACCCTTTTTCACCCTTCTCTCAATATCTTCATCACACTTTCCATCACTAGTAAACAAACTTCCCAAAAATACAAACTTTTTCACTTGTTTCACTTTCTTACCATTAATCTCAATAACGCATTCGGTCATAATCTCCTCTCTCTCAAAAAACATAGTTTTCGTTTTCTCCACATTCAGCCTCATTCACTTTCTTTCAAAAAACTAGGTATATAAACTATTTCTCGCAACTCTGTCAAACAGTGATCCATGAACAAATTGAAGAACCACGGAGAAGTAACACATCGCTGTCTGTGACTACCATAGAGATTCTGAACCAGTCAGTGTATTCCCGTTTAGTCGTAGACAGAGAATTACAATAGACCCAGGGGAAGCGTGTCGGCAAGTGAGATGGGTAATACAAAATAGTGTTGTTACTCAAAATAGTTTTCCCCGTATTGTGGGTAATTTAACAATATTTTTTTAACTTTATCTTCGAAATTTTCCAATCATTTATTATCATTATAGTAGTTTTTTATTGGTTATTATATAAGTCAAAGTTAGTCCAAAACATATAGAAGTAAACCTATGAACCGTGTATCCAAACGATCTGCAAGCTCGTCGTCATCGGGGGCTGATGAGTCCCGCGTATAGATCACACACATCCGAAAACTATATCAAATTAGAGCAAAAAATATTTATTATCCATCAAAATAAGGTCAACCCTCCGAAGGGAATGCAGATCATTTAATTAGATACATAGTACTATATGTATTTGCGAAATAAATAAAACAATCGAATGTATTACTGAAAAGGTTTAATTCTTTAACATTATTACATTAGTACATTATTACAAGTGTGTGTGGGTGCATGGTAAATATTAAATGGCTATAATGATGAATTATAGCACTTAATGAACGTCATAATGCCTGCCTACCGTACCATGTTTCATACTTGTACACCCAAACGACGAAAATTTGATGATGACGCAGTAGGCTGAAAATTTTTCATTGTATCAATGTTATCATTAGATTCATTAATCTGAAATCAAAATATAATTATTGTACAGGACTTGGAAATGAAATGAAATGAAATGAAATGAAATAATATTTATTTGCATGGCACATGGAATCAGATCTTAAAGGTAATTATAGTACATGTTCCGTCAAGACACTTGACATACAAATCTAAAATTAATTATGTTTTTTTTTTAATTAAACACACACACATTAATAAAATCTATACCTAATCAATTTAAATTATAAAATGTCATACATTTTAAAGAAGCTAAAATTAAAACAATAGTAATCAACTCAATGAAAAAAAAAAAAAAATATAAAGGACCAATTTATATCAATGTCAAGTTACTCACTTAATAAATTATAATAATATATTTTTATAAAACATCTTTAAAATTGAAATATTCATTTACGGAGTAAAAACACATTACAGTTAACCATCGTTTCAAATTTTTATAAAATAAATTATTATTCATATATTTTATGTGCTGGGGGACCTTATTATAAATTGAAATGCACATTGAATAGCAATTTTTTTTACACAGACTGGTCCTGATGAATGGTACTGCTAATCGTCCTGTATCACGAATGTTGACATTACATAAATCACATGCTTTTTTAAATTCATCTGGATATTTCCTAACAAATGAACAACTCTCATAAATATATATGCAGGCCAGAGTTAGTACATTTAGCTTTTTGAAAAGTGGTCTACAGGATTCATAAGGTCTTTTTCCGCAAATTGCACGTATACATTTTTTTTGTGCAATAAAAGCCCTGTCTACATTGGTGGAGTTTCCCCATATTACAACCCCATACCTTAATATGGAACTAACGTACCCATGGTATGCAGTTAATGCTGTATTTGTTCCAACTATTTTGCCCATACGATATAGTGGGTATACAAATTTATTTATTCTTTTGCAAAGATAGTCCACATGAGCTTTCCAGTTACAGTGTCTATCTAGAATTACACCTAAGAATTTATGTTCTGTGGATTCACTTATGTATTTGTTGCGACTCGAGATATTTAATACTTGTGGTACATTTTTGTAATTTAAAAATTGTATAAATGTTGTCTTTGAAAGATTGACTTTAAGATTATTTGACTCGAGCCACGATACAACTTTGTTGACGGTATTATTTACCTCTTTCTCGGTATCGTTTCTTTCTGTTATAATAATGGAAATATCATCAGCAAAAAGTATACAGTTGTTTTCTGTTATTTTTTGGAGATGATTTATGTATAATAAAAATAGCAAAGGGCCAAGTACACTTCCTTGTGGCACTCCACACTTATTAACATCGAAAGTAGAACGATAAGATATTATTTCATTGTTATTGTTTCTCCCTTCAATTGTCACGCATTGTAATCTATTTATAATATAGGATTCTAACCATTTCCAAGCAGGTCCTCTAACGTGGGGACGTGGATTAAACACTTAATAATATGATCAGGTATGAGATGATATTTTTTTAACTTACTAAGGTTGGAACAGCACCAGGTAATAATAAAGTTAATTACTTTTTCTTTAATAAATACTTTTTTTCAAAATGAAGACTACAAATTTTGGAGTATTTTGTAGGAGTCCAGTTAATTTTTCCAGTTGATAGAATCCATTCTCTTAAGATAATATTATCTTCATTTGGAAAACTGTAAAAAAATCTATTCTTCATATACCCACATTAACAAGAAAAATAGTACATGCCATGGAATCCTTTTCAAGAACTAAATAATAAACATCCTTTACATAACTTATATTAGTATATTGAAATAGATATTTTTTATTTAATCCAGGGTTTTAGGGTAAATAAAATACTTGTGTTGGCAACATTACAACGATAGAGATTTTAGGTTATCAAATTTTAAATATAATTTTCATGCATTTGCAGTTTATTTTTCTGCATAAATTAGATATGTATGTGTCATAAATAGAAAATATAATAATCTTACACTGTTATTATTCTAAAACTAAATGGTACTTACGAGTGGAAAGACAAATCTGGTTGCTTAGTTTCGCTATTACTTTTACACGATATAACACTGCACCTGACCATTTTATTGAATGTTTAATTATTTCTAATGTTAAAATATATTTCTATTTATTGCCAGAACCGATCTCACATAAATAATTAACTAAAAAATCAACGAAATTCTTATTTTTTCTGCTTTTCTGTTTATTTTGAAAATGTCAAACGGTTTGTTTAGCAAAGTACTTTGCCGGCTTGGCCAGCAGTAAGGGACAGCAAATCATATGGTCATGTCTCACTTACTCTTAGTATTTTTAATATTTATTTTCTCCGTCTAGTGCGAGTGAAACAAAATATATGCAGAGATGTCTATTGTAATTCTCTGTCTACGCGTTTAGTCTTACACATGCATAAGAACCCCCATAGTGATAACAAACAATGCACGTATTATTTGACTCCCCAAACCCAGCTTGAATAACCAGTAAAACCTAAATGAATATGATATGAATGTTCAGTATTAATAGTATAAATAAATTATTTGTTATTTACTATGCTCCGTTGAATAATTTCTAAAAAAAGACATCTCATCTCACCTTCAAACCAATCAAGTTTTAAATTAAACACGTTATGAAAATTCGCTAAAAATGTGTCACACCTCTAGAAACAGATATATGTATAACATTGAGTGTTCTAAGTATTGTTCTTAACCGCATAACAAAACACGATTATATCACTTCTTTTACGAGTATAATATGCACATGTGCTATACAAAACACACAGCACGTGCATAGTAGCTCGGAAAGTATAATATTTTACCATATACATTTAATATCTAAACATCTTATCTCATGTATCCTTAGACAATGTAAAAAAGTATAGATAACCCCGTGGAACCGACCAGAAGCAACCCTGCAGGAGTTTACGCCTTGGCATATCATATTAATATTATAAATGTGAAAGTATAGATGTTTGGATGTTTGTGTGTTTGAGGTAAAAAGGCTTCTCAATTACATAATGTGTATGAATGAAATTTAGCAGAATGCTAGATAATGACCCAAATTATAGCATACGATACTTTTTATACCGAAAAAATGTTTACCAACCATTCACGCCTGATTGAACTCAGAGTACCGGAAAAAACGCCTAAAGTTTGGCATAAGCAAATTTACAGTACGAAGTCTGTCGGGTCAGCTAGTAAGTTATATTCATAGTTAAATCGATGATCACAACACTATGTTACGTTTGCCGTGTAGTGCCGGCTTAGAATGTCACTACCCTTTTCTACCCACGGGTGTCGCAAGAGGCGACTAAGGGTATGGGGCTTTTTTAAGTGGTTTTTGGGCGATGCGGTTGGAGACCCATCTCCAACGATCCTTATTTCTACCATCTTGTCCCCCCTCAACTTCCATGTGGCTGAGGAGTTTCTAGCTCTGAAGCTCTGGCTACCCCTTTTTGGGATTTATGACCGTGAGTATATCTATGTATGTATGTATTGAACACTATTTCACTATCCGAAGCCTCGAATTTCTGAAATTTGTGCTACAAAATAGGGTGTAACTGTATTATACTTTTAACTTCAATCGTTTCCAACGAATCACCTCGAAATATTATATTGTATAAAAAATAAAATTTCATTTTAGTTGAGTTGAAAGTAGGTTTAAGTTTGTAACATGTTACATTAAGATACTAGACGGATATGAAAATCTTCGTTCGAGCTTTTTATCATTTTTATTTTTTACAAAGAAGTTATAAACGAGATTAATACTTGCTCCGCCTTTAAAGCGGGTAAATATTTTTATTAAAAAATTAAAGTGAAATTTAAAATTAATCTAACTTGAATCAAAACATTACTAACTAACTATCGCTACAACTATCAATAAAATCTTCAACTATGTTAATAACATTTTAATACCACAGTTAAGAAACCAATTTCCACAAATTGCCAAAAACTTTGCGTTGTCGGATGGAACATTCGGCATTCGTACTTCGTTGAGTTGCGCTTTTCATTAAATATTACGACTATTTCATTAAATTATCGATCATTTCATGATGTGCGCAATTCTACGATGTGACACCGACATATACGCCTCTTACGACACCCGTGGGTGTTTGTTTCCAGAAAATGTTAACCACATCGGTTATCTGCTGCATAATGGTTCTGGTGTCCAGCACTCCAGCATCATCAAAGCCAATGACAGACGACCAGCTGGAGAAACTGCTCGCTGATAAAAACATGATGATGCGGCATTTGAAGTGTGCCGTTGGGGAAGGACCATGCGACGCTGTTGGCAGGAGATTGAGAAGTAAGGAGTTTTTGTATTTTAAAACTAGTATGACTGGAACCACTTGGTGAAGGTGAATGATTACAGGCCTTTGCCTGCAGTGCAGTGTAAATCAATCATAGCTGCTGAGGATGATTCAGTGGTTCATATTAGTTTTTACACAATAATTGTTTTCACACGATTTGTTTAGTTCAAAGGGAGGAAACATTAAATGAGAGTAATTTTGTTGCAAAGTTAACCAAAAGCAAAGTAAAGCCGTTGTTCACCTATAATTTTAAAGTGGAAATTCCCGTGGACAACAATCCTAAAATTTGTCAAGAATAAATTGGTCCAAGGTGGCCCATTCAGATGTCCAAATCAAGGTTCATACTAAACTGTCAGTGGTTAGCAACCTTATGCCGCTTTGTATGATTCCACTGACCCATGACTGAGTAACACTGAGCCATGTGGACATTTGTGATGTTTTCCCTTAAAGTTTACAACTTTTATAAATAAGCCAGACATATATGAGCTTATAAAAGCCAAATTGAAACCTTGCGTCTCTGCATCAGAGGCAGTGCTCTTGCCCATTTAGCTACTAAGGCAGTAATAAAATAATTTTTCAAAACTAAGAAGGTATATAAAATGACAAGTTCCACCCCAATCGATTAAATGACATGCTAAAAAACACCAACATCCGAACGTTGGTATCTGCAATATTAGTGGAAACTAACTGTTTATCGTTTCACTGTTTTTAACTGGGCATTTTTGTTATATCCTGATCAGTTATGTTGTCATAGGAGCCAATCTAGGTACGCATTTATCTTGAATAGGATGATTTCGGCATCGTCCACTACACTGCTCTGTGGGTAGATATAATTTAGCGACTCCTTGAGTGACAGTTACCATACCAAGGCCTATAGCTTTTCATGCTCTCGATAGCGTGGGATATAATCTTGATCAGAAGGGCAAGCACGAGCGCTTTTTTTATCGACACGATAACGGTTAGAATGAGATGGCAGTATACGATACTAAGTAAGTGCGTAAGAGATGGCTGCTTTATCCCACGCGATAACTAGTTTAAACACGGCTCGTGCTTGCCGTGCAGGTATCTGCAATATCCTAACCAAACTAAGTTATTATTATAGTTATGGCTGAGAGTACGGAAGATCTAGCAAAATGCTAAATAACCTTTTACTATATTGTTTATTTGGTAAATACACAAAATTATATACAGTAATTAACATTTAAATACAATCTTAATCTATGAGTTTTAAATATTTATATTTTATATTTTTTTTTAGTTATTTGACTAATTTGTGATTGTACCCCTATCAACCGAACCCGAGAAATTTGTTTCCTGAACTGAGTGCTTTATCCATGGTGAACCAAGAAGGCACTTTACTGATACATACATGTAATTACGGCTATGAATCCCTAGAAGGGATAGTGAGAGCTTCAGAATATCAAATTCCTCAGCTACTTTTAGACCTTGAGGCGGGGATAAGATTGTTAATAAAGGTTATTGATGACGGGTTTCCAACCATATCGCCGAACAACTTCTATAAAGCCCGAAAACCCTTACGGCCGGCGCTCACTGCCGGCATGGCATGGCAAAGGATTTCGGTAAGATATAGCCATTTTTAATCTTATTACCATGAGTATAGAATTCATTTTACACAACGATGCCGACGTTCTGTCCTACCGCGGCCTCCCTCGGCATCGTTGTGTCAAAATAAAGTAAAATGAATTCTATACTCATGGTAATAAGATTAAAAATGGCTATATCTTACCGAAATCCTTTGCCATGCCATGCCGGCAGTCAGCGCCGGCCCTTAGTAGCCTCTTAACACCCGAGGGAAGAAATAGGGTAATGCTATACTAAGACACTACACAGCTTAAAAAAATATATCTGTTTTCTTTGTTTCAGCGTTAGCTCCCCTGGTACTTCAGGGTACTTGTCGCCAATGTACCCCACAGGAAGTCCACCAGATCCGTCGCACCCTCGCCCATATCCAGCGGAACTATCCGTGGCAATGGTCCAAACTCATCAGACAATATGGCTGAGATGCAATAACCACTTTGATGTACAATGCTCATAGCATTTTCGAATAATTTATTTTGTAATATTAACTGACTGGATTATTTATATTATTAACTGTAAAACAAATGAAATATTGCACCTGATGTTGTGACGGGATCAAGTTATATTTAAGTGAGTAACATTTAGTTTTATATTAAAGATGAAAGCAAATTATAATTATTGTATGGTTTTATAGCTGTAACTGTATTTATTTTGTACCTTCAGGTTGTGTCCCACAGATTTGCGTAATGCACAGATTGCGAGCAAAATTCTCGGAATTTAATGACAATAAACATCTATATTATAATAAACGTAATGAGATAAATTTTATTATTCATGAGTATCATGACTAATTAATTGTACTGACCTGCCATCCAAAGGTTTCCCATTCTGATAGAAATCAGTTACAAAAAAAATTTCTGAAAGAGATCAGTTTAAGTCATAAGGTGCCGCCCATGGTAATTCATACATACATACATATACTCACGGCTGTAAATCCCTAAACGGGGTAGCCAGAGCTTTGGAATGAGAAATTCCTCAGCCACTTTTGGAAATTGATCGGGGAAAAGATGATAATAATAAATGTTTTTGGTGACGGGTCTCAAACCACATCGCCCAAAAATCACTTAAAAAGCCCCTATACCCTTAGTCGCCTCTTACGATCAGCCACGACGGGTAGAAATGGGGTAGTGTTATTCTAAGTCGACACTACACGGCATGGTAATTAATTTAAAAATATACCTTTGGTAAATATTGATTTGTTTAAGAGTTATCTATTCTATTCTGTAATAATTACGATTTTTTTTAATGTTAGAGTTTATCATTCTGAAGCTGTGGCTACGTTTATTTGGGATTTATAGCCGTGAGTATGTACTATGCGTATTGAACATGTTATGTCAGTAATTTAGATGGCTAATTGAGATAAAAAAGTTTAGCAAACTGAATTTCTACTTTTGTTAACATAATACCATATTAAATATTGCCGATTGTATTGCGGTATATCACCAGTTTCTGTTTAAAGAGCACTTTACAATAAGCGTTGGTAACATAATATATTAAATGAATGGTTAACAAATGCTTCATGTAACAGGTAAGCCATAAAAATAAATGACTTAAAACCTGAGACTTGAGTCTGCGTTGAATTCATAGAACACTTTGCATAACAGCGTACTCCAAGCGAACCAAGTTGAGAGTCAATAGTCGATATGGGTGTGTTGTTTCGTTACCGACCTAGGGAGGGGATGTCGAGTTGAGTAAGTGATTACGGCACCAAATGTAACCTCAGCAAGCCAAGCAACTCATTCCCTACCCGACTGCTCTGACTGCAGCAAGTTAAACATTAAAAAATATTAATAAACGAAACGAAAACACTAGTTCCGGGTCATTATTGCGAGTGCGCGAACAAGAACGAAAGTAAAAGTGGTACATAGCAGACTCTGCGAAGTGAATAAGCTTTATTTTAAATACAAGGATGCAGGTAAGATATTAATTATAGTTAATAGTTGGTGTCGTTGACTTTTATAACTTTTTTGCTTTGAAAGGTGAGATTTTTCATCCCAAAATCTTGTGTATGATACTTGAGAAAACTACGGTCTAGCGCGGATATTTCTTATGAGAGTCAAATTTTATGTTAGTAGGTGAAGGGAACCATTTAAGTTTATCTATCGATTCAATGGGGCCATATGAATCGTCGAGACTTTAATTAATATAATAACATATGCTATGCGTGACAAACTATAAATGTTGTGGTGTCCTCCTTTTTGTAAATAATAACTTCAACCTACAGGTACCCTAACTGTAATCAAATTTAATTCACAATAATTGTTTAAGTAATTGTCATATTTATAAAGTAACTAACAATAGTTTTACCAACTTTATACTAGATTAAAAACCGTATCTAAACAAAATTCATACAACATACAGAACAATACAATAGTTATGTTATTGGTTGCAGATGGTATCCGGCCATTAGGTTTTTATGTAAAGTAAAATGTAACAATTTTTACGCATTCGATATTCATTATTCTAGTTGTTTATATTTTGCCGTGAGAATTTTTTTTTCACTTCTTGCCTGGTACTCCTATCCTAGGTTTTTGTTTAGTTTGTAGTTATGTTGTGGTGTAAGAATTACGTCTTGAATATATTTACAACTAGCGACTGAGGTCAGCTTCGCTAGGGTCCAAATTTGAATATCTGGAAATACCCTTCACATATTTCTCTGTTTATGTATAACACAACTCTCTAAATCAGTCTAGAAAATGTTTCTAATAAACCTAAACATATTTATATGTATACATAAAGAAATCATAGCTTTAAATAATAAATTTAATTTTAAATTATCCTTTAAATATTAGCTTCATATTACCACATCCAATTGTATAATATACAACAAATTTTTATTATACCAATTTATATATATAATTCAGAAATTACGAGTATCTTTGTATTTTATGAGTTATTTTGTATTTATCTTGGTTACCCCAATTAGAATTAGTAAGCCGAAGGATATTTGCGTCAGCGGGCTCCCTCACTCAGGAGACTGCGTAATTTTCTACCTACTGCTACCAAAACTGCGTTAGCTCAATCTCTATTCCTTCCAATTTTGGAATACGCTTTTTTATCCTGATTTAACGGAAGAACAACTTAATAAACTAGAGCTTCTCCAAAACTTATGCATCAGATTTGTTTTTGGATTGCGTAAGTACGATCACGTGTCTGTTTATCGTACTAAACTTAAGTGGCTTCCTATTCGCCTCCGCCGCAATGTGCATACTTTGTCCCTCCTTTACTCCATCTTGTTCAATCCTGCCACCCCCTTTACTCTTTCTTTTTCAATCCTGCCACCCCCTTCTATCTAAAAGAACGTTTTCAATTCCTCTCTTCTTCCCATAACCTTATTTTACGTTCAGACCAGTGTCAGTGTATTCTCCTATTCATAAACTTATGTTAAAATGTGTGTTTGACTCAATACGATATGAACGTAAAGATTTAGCAGCGGGATCTTATACTATATGGCTCTTCTTTTTCTGTACACGCTGTGCAATTGTGGAACGCACTTCCTGTGGAGGTGCGATTGGCTAAATCACTGAATGTGTTCAAAGATCTGGTGAAACAACACTATCTCACTGAAGCGCGGTAATACTGTTGCTTTTTAAACTATATATACGTATATGTGTATTTTGTTTAGGTATTTGTATTGCTTGTATATATAAAAGTATGTAGTTATATATGGATGTGTTCATATTCGTTAAATATCTATATTTTTTGTATGATTAATATTTATATTGCTATTTAAATTAAATAAGTTAGTTTTAAGTAAGCTTAATAGATTATTATGTTTTTATTGGCCTCGTTTTGTGCATCTTCCCAAATAATTAATTTATCGATCTCACCTTCCAAAGGTTGTCTGGAAGAGATCGCTTTTAGCGATAAGACCGCCAAATGTACCTCACTGTAAACTGTTTGATCATATTATAATTTTTGTAAATTTGTGTTTGATGTGCAATAAAGAGTTATTCTATTCTATTCTATTCTAATATCAGGCTATTTCTTTCCACTTACTGTAGCATATTGAAAATAATTTCAGAGTCACCATAAGTGAGAATTTGCAAAGCTTTACACAAATTATTGATTTGCCGACCTAGATGGGACATATTAGCATGAGTATGACGATGTTTAAGCTCTTGTTATAAGTATAGTTGTTAACTTCTGTACTAATATGCCTCGGGCTATGGGCCATCTGTTGAACGATGACCACATGATATAGAAGGACCGATGGATTCAAAGCTCAAATTTTTTTTTTAATATTCACAATGATGAGGCATTTACTTCCATATCATATTGAATTAGGCAGGGCTTGTTACTCATTATATAACTAATTATAACTTATATTATTTCGCGTGGTAAATTTTAATCAAGAAAAACTAATTGATAAGTTTAATATTTTAATGAGGAAAGTTATAGAGTATTAGTTTGGGTGTATGTAAAATCCCTACGAATTTAGCGCGCATTTACATGCATTTAAAAATGTTTGATCATGTTCGCGTGAATAAAAGCAAAGAAAAACAGTTCCATTGAATGTCAATAAGGAGTTTTTGTAAACGAATTTGCGATACAAATAGCTAATATGGTGACATTAGATGTTTATCTTCTTTGCTTTTAACTAGGTGATGTCAAACAAACAATTTAATGTACAATTAGAGTAAACGTTAGATCTCAAACTTCAATTTAGAAAGAGATAGACAGACTAGTTTCCTGATGGCATATTTACGATATATGATGTATGACTGTTGTACTGTCGGCTCGTCGGGCAGTAAATCTCCCAAATGAGATAGCTTAGGCTATCCTAAGGCACTAACCTAACTACCCTACTATTGGTTACCGTATGGGTAGTATAGTAACCCATTTCTTCCCGCAGCAGGTGCCGTATGATGCGACCAAGATTATTTGAAGTCCTTTTGTGGGTATCGAGCCACTACAAACCATCTTGGAATTTATAATAATGTTTCTGCACAACCTACAAAAGTGGCTCAAAATTTCCGAAGCTTTGGCTTCCCTTTTTTGTGATTTATAGCCGCGAGTATATGATAGTATGTAGATATTATAAGCGATGTGGTTGGAAACTAAAAAAAACATAGATAATTTATTTACCAACCTTTTACTTATCTTATTTATTACAAAAGTGGTTATCGAATTGTTTATCCATAGGCGACTATCCATTCTTGAGATTCGGCAGTGAATAAACTCAAATAGAGTTTTATATTGAAAATCTAAACATAATTTTCTTACGCTAAACAAACACAGTTTTAATAAACTCCAACATGTTATTTCTGTGGGTTTCTAGGACGGAAATATTAAGAAAATGCAGGTAAATGTATATATAGGATAAGGTGTTTGTCACACTCTAACGTTTCAAGATTATAATTAATGAAAATATTATCATGTTGAGAAAAGCATCAAACAAATACTAGTAATCTGTTAAACCCCACATGCTTATATAGTATACCTAGCAAATCACGTTTCTATGTTTTCCCAAGTTTCTATAAGTCGTGCAAAAACAAATGAAACAATGAAATAATGCCACTATCACGCGATGCCGCCGCCGCTGCCTCCGAGCAAAGCGATAGAATGCTTACACAATGTGAGACAGTTGGCATTTTGATATTTCTAAAAGAAATATTATAGACATGTCGTTTTTGCCAAAGTGCAAAAACAGTACTACTCTTTCTAAAAAAGTAGAACCCTCAAACTACTACTACCTATGAACTTATTTATGAATACTTTCCCGATGAATTACGTCTTTTTAATAACGAATAGTCATTTAAAAACTTTAACTTGTACATTTTTAACGTAATATATAAAACAAACTAAATTGTTTTTTTTTTAATTAAGTTAATTTCATACTTCCCATAATTTTTTGAAAGTCAACAATTTTAATTTAATGGCTCAACCGTGAAGCAACAAGAAAATCCTAACATTTACTTTTTCTTTGATATTATACAATTTTGTGTATAAAATATATTATGTTTACTTTTTAAAGATGTTCTATGCGATCAAACAAAAGCTAAAATAATTATTAAAAATAACAATTATTTTAAAATTATTAATTAGCGACATGATAGTCCAGTGGGTAAGAACACCCGCCCGAAAAACAGAAGGGCGTGAGTTCCAATCCTGGGACGGGCCTACACCAATTTGTCTTTTCTAAAGTCATATGTGTGGTTAATTTATCATGGTTGCTAACGGTGAGGGAAAACATCGTGAGGAAACCCACATGGCTGAGTTGTACTTAGTCATGTGACAGTGTATTCGTACAAAACGGCGATAGGCCTGCCCCCTATCACGTGAGTACACTGTCTAAGCAAAACGTGGGTACCTTCTCTGGAAACTAGATGGCGCTTGCCATGTGAGTTCAGGAGTATTGGTACCTCTGCCAACCCCTTCGGGGATAAAACGGCGTGAACGTTTACGTTTACGTTTACGTTTAAAATTAAAAGATAAATCTTTGATTTTTAAAGTCAAATTGTAACTTAATATTAAGTTTTTTTAACACACTGGCTCCGAAAGTTAATATTATTTCACTGAATTCAGGCATGAGCTCTTTTACAAAATGTTACGTAAAATTTGTAAGCAAATAACCTCCTTAGTTTTTTGTTGGTTTAAAAGTACCTACTTTAAACGTCATGTCATGAGATGTCATTATGAAAAGAATCAACAGGCGACTGAACATTTACCTGGTATTTGGTATCTGGGGAGCCGCTTTACAAATCGTAGAAGCATAAAAGTGAAAATCATGTTATGTAGTTTATTTAGGTTTCTAATCCGTTTGATAATAATATAAGAAAAGTTCATATTTTTAAAACGCCATGTAAGGCTAATAATAGAATGCCCTTAATAATTCTATGTATCACTGATTATGACCCATAATTGCTGACATAAAATAAATCATTTTATGACCAAGACTGTTATGAAACCTTGAAAAGGCACAATGACTTGGGAACAAATAGTAATGAGATTTAGAAGGTTAAGTAAGTATCACAGAGGACTTCCTCTGTAGATGTAGTCATTCTGCAATATCGATTCTAATACAAATTTAAAATACTTTAAAATAAACATAGCTAAAAACTAAGACGTAAACGTGTTTTGTAAAATTAACTAAAGTTGTATAATAAATATGTCCAAATGTGGCATTACCACCACTAACTTCTTTTTTTAAGGTGTTTCAAAAACACTTCCCGATCCACAAAGATCCCGATTTCACAGTCTACATAAAAGTTTAGCGGGACAATTTCCTGAAAGTAAGTTGTTGAAACCCACATGTTAAAACAATGCTCATTACTAAAAGCCGTGTCAGGTCGCGCGAGGAGTATTTGGCCGTCCATGGCATTTGGAAACCTGTGTTGTCACTACATCTTGGCAACAACGCGCTACCAAACCTTTTATAGTGCTTATAATATTAATATTCTTGATTTATTCAATAACTATGTGTTGATTATTGAATAGTTTATTTTCGGTATAGCAATAGATCTTTGAATAGAGCAATGACTTATAAAATTGGCTCCCTAGTTGATACATATAACAAAAAAGAGTTAACTTGCTTAAACAAGTAAGTAAAGAAGTAAATAAGCAAAAGAAATAGAGTTCTCTCTCTCATTAAGTTTTTTTTATATGTTTACGACAATTATGGTGTATGCAATTGCTACACTCAATCCTCGCTATTACTATATATTTTCTTTTATTGCTTTTATCCATTTGGTCTTATTATTTAAGACTTGATATAAGCAAAAATTGAAGGTATACTTCAACGCCATGAGATAAAATAACTTTAAATAACAAAACCAATAACTGTAAATTAGCTATATCTAGCGTAAAGGACTAGACTTCTAATTCAGATCTTAGTTCAAATGCAGACTGGTGACAAAAAGCGTTAAAAGTCCAATGTGCTAATTGGCAGCCAAGTCTAAAACTTGTCCACTTTGTCCCCACATTAAATTGCAGAGCACGTACGAGCATCGTCAGTGGCATTGCAAATAATCACACTACCTTATGATTATTGTTAAGGAACATTATTCATATTTTTTTACTCACACCTACATAGCTGCAGACTCACAAACTATGTTTGTGTCCGTGTGTGGCCTATTATAACTAAATGGTGGTGAGGTTTTTCTAGGGTAAGGTGATAGGGTTACTAGGGATACTGCACTATACCTCATTATTATGATTGGCGTTGCCAGTTGAAAGCTATACAAAACATTCAGAATAATTCTACAACCATATTTTACCATGGAAAGTAAAGGTTAAAACATACGATTGATTTAAAACATACATACTATTTAAATTCTTGAAGTGGTTAGAGGGTTTTAGCTAGCTTCTTTAGGCGGTTTGATAGAACGAAACAAGACAGATTTAGTTTAGTAGTTTCCTAGCTAAGTTTACCACGCTGCTAGTACCTTTTAAAATAAAATAAAAAAGTATTTAATTTATATAAGTCTTAAGAGTTAGCTGAAGGTTTCAGGGCTTTTTATGGGATTGTGAAGTGTTGCGGCTGGAGATCCATCAACACATACATAGATATACTTATATTAACGGCTACAAATCCGTAGAAAGGGCTGCCAGAGCTTTCTGAATTATATATTGTAAAATAAAGGTGGTTGGTTATGCATCGCCAAAATAATATTAAAAAAGTCCCAATACCCTAAGTGTCCTACGAACACTCACGGGAAGAAAAGGGGAAGTGCTATTCTATTACACCAACGCTACACAGCTAATCCTGCCATATTTTTTAAAAACATCTAGTCCCCGTCCAATTTCCAAAAGTGGCTGTGTAATCCTGATTCTGAAACTCTGGCTGTACCATCGTTCCATTTGGCATATATATAGCCGTGATGAGAGTATTCAAATATAGATAGGGCATGTTCCGTAAATTATAAGTTTTTTCATAATGTTCTTCGCAATAGCCACAGTAGTAAAGTATAGTTAAGTATTGTACATTAATTTATTATAAACGGGTATATATTAAACGGGTCACCCGGAACGCCCATTACATGATAAGCACTGTTTATAAAGAAGGTTTTCCTTTTCCTACACTTGCTTGTAACAGTTTTTTTCATTAAATTTCACCAGACTCTCAATCCCAATAAAAGGGATGATATAGTTACCCCCGACCCCACCTCAGGCTAATAACTCCAAGCTGATAGCTTCAAAGGCTACTCGAGTTCACACTAAAGCCATTATCAGAAAAACTTGTAATAAGACCTTTATTTCGCTGATTCACAAAGTTATGGTGAGGCCGCACATGCCGATTGTGGGCCGAAATCAATCCAGTAGGTACAATGAAAAGGCTAATGTTATTTTAACATGCCGGCTTAGATGTTTAGACAATATTATTTCTAAACTAATTAGACATATTATGATGCAGTTTTTACTCGTTTAGTTTTGGCATTTTAGCTGCTCCACGGGGCAACAAATGTTATTTTTGCCTTTTTAAATGTTTTCTTTGGGAAGTAGTAGTAAACAAACTTCCAAAATAATCTGAGCAGTTTTTAATTCCGGGTGGGGGAAAAGAAAGCAGTAGTTACATATTTTTCTACGAAATTACTGCTGAATCTCATCCAAAATGTACTTACAAATTGACATGAATTGAAACATTTTAGACTCCTTACGGTGCCAATTCTTATATTACGTGAAAGTGTTGAAGTCAAGAGCAACTGCTTACTTAAGCTGTAGACCTGTGCTTCAATCAAGTAACTAAGTACCTGTGGTATAACTAACAAGTTAACACACCGGTTACATTAAGATTTGGTTACGTAGCGCCGGCGTTACGATTGGCGGAAACCGACTCGGTATTTATCCTCAATTCGCCATTCTCGGAATTAACATTTAACTAAATAAATTCTAATTTTAAACTAGTTAAAATGATTTAAAGTTAAATCTTGG
Source organism: Bedellia somnulentella (assembly GCA_963576735.1). Lineage (NCBI taxonomy): Eukaryota > Metazoa > Arthropoda > Insecta > Lepidoptera > Bedelliidae > Bedellia > Bedellia somnulentella. Next base: position 11,111,031 of record OY755182.1, read on the forward strand.
AGTTAAAGCGAGGTTTGTTTTAATGAATAAAGTAAGGTAATTCGTGATTTAGATTTGTTATTTAGATAGGTTTTTGTTTATAAGAAACCCGACATAACGACACTCTACGTTGATTTAGTTTACCTTTAAAATGTTTCTTCGAGATATCACGTGATCTGCGTTTTGACGCGATTAAGACGAACAGAGCAGGAAAATATCTTATTTGAAAAAATATGAATTATATTATATATATGTATAGATAATAGGAGGTAATCAAAATAATTGTCATGGTCTTTGCCCGGTAGTTAGACTGAAAATTTGCATTTTTTTAAATCTAACTTTGAATCAATTCATCCATTATATTGTAAGTAATTCATCCAAAGATGTCGTGTTCACCCAGCCAAAATAAATATAGCATACACATAAAATTTTCAAATTTTGTTTTACGTAATTGACCCATACAATATCGTCAAGTTATACGATACGATCTCGTTTATCTTTCGTCATTATCTGGACATCAATAATACTTTGTAATATATTAGTTTCAAAAAATACACATCCCAAGTGAATACGTTTATTCCGTACATAATTCAACATTCTTTTCTACCTATCTTGGTCTTGTGGACGTGTTAAACTGCTTAAGTATAAAACTAATAAAGTTTTTTTTATATAGGTAAACTAAACCTAAGAACTAATAAAATGTACATTGTTGAGGGTTTTGAAACATGTATAATTTTTGCGCTACCTAGTTTGATTGCGAAAATAGTCTCATCACAGTTGATACCTTCTTGCAAAGGATTGTGTTGTGTGACATATTATAGTTTTTACCTTCGTGTGTTTTATTTAGTACCTTAGTTTAGTAATGTTAATCCATTGAAACACAGTTCAATTCAGTTTAAACGTAAAGTTACTTAAACGTTCTTAAATAAAAGGAAAGATTCAGTAAACTGAAGAAATAAATTCATCAAAGGCAAGTCTAATATTTACTAATAATAAAAGAAAGACTAAATGACGTACTTGAATTATAATATTAATCGTATAAATGCAAATAATACTTAATTGAAACTTATATTTTATTTTTTCTGCCAACCCGCCACTTGGCCAGTGTGGTAAATAAGAGATTTGATGAATTAATGATGGGGTTAAATGATAAATCTAGGTATATAAAACGTGCGTGATAAGATATTCTTCAATCCTTTAAAAAAAGGAAAGGCTGTGGCAAAAACTAGAATTGATTTATGAATAAACAGATGTTCATAAATAATATAAAGATTTATCAGATAAAAAACTTCGGAGGAAAATTTTTACGTAGTAAATTAAGGTTGAGTGAGTATGTCAGTGTTATATGTAGCTAAGCATTCGAGCAATCTTGGCGCTCGTATCCATAATTAACGATTTATGATTACAAAATCACTTCTGAATCTTAATACAGGTGCAATTCCCTAGAGGTTTACGGATTCGCAACACTTATCCTTTGACTCTGTTAGCTCAATACACTTACTCGTTTATACCTTTTTTTTGAGATAATCTTTTTTATGAAATTTCTAAACTTTGCGGAATAGATTTTCGTAATAATACAATTACTACTTCCAGTTCCACCTTTTCCACGCTACGTAACAATCGTTTAGATCGTTTTTATATCTGCTTCCATTACTTCAGTTATGCAATATTCATCGTTCCTTTTTCATTCTAGTTTAAATTCTCGACACAAATGGTGACACAACGACTACTTAGCTTGAAATGCATTCTATGGCCCAAGTACGAAAACAAGGTCTAGGTTAGTTCTAGAAAATGATCATTATGATGGAATCATGGAAATGGAAACTTTGTTTACAATAATCCACAGGTATTATGAAAGTGTAACAATAGAAATATCTCAAGCTAACTTTTGTTGATCAAGTGATTTAGTTTAGCTAGATGTTCAATGCGAGTTTTGATTACCAACATTTACATAAGTATATATAAGTAACTTACTCAGGTGTTTAGAATACAATAGAAAACTCTTTACTGCATATCAAAATTAATTAATCATTTTACAGAAATGTTATCTTATTACTTGAAGCAATTTCTTCTAGGCAACCTTTGGATGATAAGTTTAGCGTTAGTGGTTATTGTAGATAGATGTACAAAAAGTTAAATATACCTAAACAAATTTCTAGTTAACAAGCATACTACATAAATACATACATACATATACTCACGGCTATATTTCCCTAGAAGGGGTAGCCAGAGAATCATAAATTCCTCAGCCACTTTTGGAAGTTGAGTGGGGAAAAGATGGTAAAAATAAAGGTTTTTGGTGATGGGTCTCCAACCGCATCGCCCAAAAATTCAATAAAAAGCCCCAATACCCTTAGTCGCCTCTTACGACACCCGTGGGTAGAAAGGGGTAGCCACATTCTAAGCCGGCACTACACGGCATAAATAATGAATACCAAATTACTAATTATATTTTGCACACATATACGTATATTCTGTATACTAAGTATCGGGAATTTGTCAATAAAACAAAAAATACAAATTATTCATCTAAATTTATTTTATCGCCTTCAAAGTAGGCTCCTTCAAAAAACACTGAACTACGTCAAAAAAACTGTCAGCATCACCTTGATTTTGGAGCGACATTGCCGCGGTTTTTTGGGTTTCGGCTCGTTTTCGAGACGCCATTCTGAAGACTGTTGGCTTGTTTGCATGTCGTACTCATAAACCCATGTCTCGTCGCCAGTTATTATAAGTTTCATAAAGGTCGGATCCGTAGAAGCTCGGGAAACCATGTCTTCAGCGACATGCTTTCGCTGCGTTTTTTGAACAAAATTGACCTCTTTTGGAACTAGTCGAGCGGCGACGCGTTTCATGCCTAAAATGTCAATGAGAATGTTGTGGACGGACTTAAAAGATATGTTCACCTCACAAGCCAACTCTCTCAGACTCATACGTCGATTTTCGAGCACTAGCTTCTTGATTCTGTCGATGTTTTCTTTGGTCGTAGCGGTTGAAGGTCTACCAGAACGAGGCAAGCCTACTACTACTTCTCAGCCTTCTTTAAAAGCCTTATACCATTCATAAGCCGATTCGAATGATATTTCATGTGATTCACCACATGAAATATCATTCGAAACACAAAATTTAAGGCACACTCTTTGTTCAACAATATTTTCCATTGTAAAAATCGCCGAGGACTCAAAACTATGACCAACAAAAAATGTAGTTTAAAGTTTAGAACAAAACAAATTAAATGACAGATCCCGCTCAAATTTTGCGCGCTAAATCAGTACAGTGCTACCAACATGCAGTAAAAAAAAATGAACTACCTCTTTTACGCGGGTCTTTTTATTGACATATTCCCGATACTTACAGAGTAGTACATACGCGATATGTTAATATCTCCATTCTTAGTTATATTGGATTAATAAAATACATCTTAGACTTTATATTCTTTAATCATGACTCCAATTTCTTTTACATTATATTGATCAACATTTTCCTAATTGACATTCATATGTTGACAACAAACCATAAAACAAAAACATAGACTTCTATTTAACTAATAAGTATTTAACACTCCCCCTCAAATTCAAATTTAAATAAAATAAATTTTAAATTGATAAACATAAAATATCAATACCTAACATTTTCTTTCAACAAATTATATTCATATTACTAACAAAACTCTCATGTTTATATTTCGGTAATGGTTTGGTAAATATATCTGCAATATTATCCTCTGTTGGAACATACTCTATTTTAAATAAATCTTTCTTTAACATATATTTAACATAATGAAACTTTATGTCTATATGTTTCGAGCGTTTACTATTTTCTGAATTCTGGATCAATCTTATTGCACTTTAGTTATCTACCAATAATGTTGTGTTGACCTGTTGCCGAGTCAAATCAAACAAAATACCTTTTATAAACACAATGTCACATACTGCACCTGCTGCTGCAACATACTCAGCTTCTGCAGTAGATAAAGCAACTGCAATCTGTTTTCTTGAATACCAATTGATTAAATTATTACCATAGAAAATAGCACAACCACTTGTACTCTTCCGATCTGTCGTATCGGATGCCCAGTCTGCATCAGAATAAGTAGTTACTTCCTTTTTACTTGATCTCGTGTAAAGTAATCCTTTATCTATAGAGCCTTTAAGATATCGAAGTATTCGCTTACCTGCTTTTCATAAACTTTGTGTGGGTTTGTCTAAAAATCTACTTAAATATGAGACTGCAAAAGTAATATCTGGCCGAGAATTCATTGACAAAAATGTTAACCATCCTATTAACTCTTTGTATGGTACATCTATTAAGTCTTCTTTACTGTTATATAACTGCGTTTCCATAGGCGTTCCAACAGGTTTACATTCTGTCATATTAAACCTCTCTAACACTCTTTGAATCATCGTTTTCTGTTTTATTACTAATCGTTCTTCTGTTCTGTCTATTTCTAATCCTAAATAGTTATTTACCTGACCTAAATCTTTTACATTAAACTCGTCTTTCAATTTTTTCAAAATAGTACTACTTCCCATTAAAAGAATATCATCTACAAATATAAGTAATATACTATCATCGTTCTTATACAGACATACATCATTTAAAGATTGTGTAAATCCATTCTTGGTTATAAAATCATGAAATCTTTGATTCCAACATAAAGGCGCTTGTTTTAATCCATATAATGCTTTTCTGAGTTTGAAAACTTTCTCTTTACCATTTACTCCTTGTGGACATTTTATATATACATCTTCTTTAAGTTCGCCGTTTAAAAACGCGGTGGAAACGTCTAATTGTCTTATTGGTAATCCTTCTTCTATAGAATGACATAGCATTGTTCTAATAGTCGTCATACGCGCCACCGGTGAATAATAGTCCTTGACGTCTCTTTGTTGATAGCCTTTGGCAACTAATCTAGCTTTTCTAGTTCCATCTTGTTTAACTCTAAAAATCCATTTCGTTTCAATAGCTTTGTGTTTTTCTTTTTGATAAGTTTCTGTTGATTCCCAAGTTCGTAATTTCTCGTGTGCGTCAAGTTCTTTCTCGATTGCTTTTACCCATTCAACATCCTTTATAGCATCTTCATAGCTTTCTGGCTCACCAGAACACAAACAGTATATTGCATTTACTTCATATTCTTTAAGATAAGATGGAGGTTTAATAACCCTTCCATACCTACTCCTCTTTATTTCTTCTTCTTCTTCATTGTTATTATTTTCATTAATCTCTCTTGATCTGTCTTCACAGTCTACATATTCTTCTTCATCACAGCCGTCTCTTTCACTCTCATCAACTTCTAATTCTTCATTCACTCTTTTAATCATTTGTCCAGTTTCATTTGGATTTTCATTTCTCTCTTGTTCACATATATACTTTATATCACTCTCGTCAAAAGTCACATCTCTGCAATCTATTATTTTATTAGTCTTAGGATTCCATAACCTATATCCATTCATACCATATCCTACCATTCTCATTTCACTAGCCCTCTTATCAAATTTTCCTTGCTTTGGTACTATTGTAGCCCAAGCTTTTGAACCACATATTCTCATGTTTGATATATTTACTTTCCCGTAATATATTTCTGCAGGTAATTTATTGTCTATTGCTACACACGGACACCTGTTTATTTGATAAGCTGCACACTTTATGGCTTCTCCCCATAAGTATTTTGGTAATTCTGCCTCAATAAGTATTGTCCGGGATTTATTGTATAATGTTCTATTCATTCTCTCTGCTACCCCATTAGATTGTGGAGAATATGGATGAGTAAATTTCATAATTATTCCTTTGTTTTTACAATAATTAATTAAAGTTTTATTTTTAAACTCACCTCCATTGTCGCATCTTAACTTCCGTACTCTATTCCCCGTTTGTGTCTCTATTCTGCTTATTTAATCTTTTAAATTATTTGTCGCTTCATTCTTATTTTTCAATAGATATACTACACAAAAATGAGAAAAATCGTCGATAATAACTTGAAAATAAGCTTCATCATTAATACTTGTAGTACTTACCGGTCCTGAAAGATCTGTATGCAATAGTTCTCCAATATAACGGGATCTACGTCGATCTAAAGAAAAGAATGGTTTTCTAATAGATTTACCCTCAACACAAGGTCCACACACAGAATCAGAATATGGTAACCCTAATATAGACAAATGTTTTCTATTAGCGTGACCTAATCTTCTATGCCATAGATTTTTATCAGTTATCAAACATCTATCTTGATTTTCTAATTTTAAAGTAATACCATATAAATTGCCAAACATTTTTCCCGTCATATGATAATTTTTGTAAGAAATGTTGACACCATTGCTTTGAAAACTTATTTTGTTACCTTTTAATAATAATCGTCTAACAGATAACAAGTTATGACTTATACCTTTTACGATAACTGCCTCAACCGGTATTACCCTATTTTTGTGTTTAACATTTAATATTCCCTTTTTGTATACTGGTAAAGATTGACCATTTGCAACATAAATCTTAACCTCTGTATCTAAATTTTCTAAATTTGACATATATTTTTCATATTTAGACATAATTAAATTTTGAGTGGCTCCCGAATCAATAATAAAATCAATAAAATTTTCGCTATCTTGACAAGTCAAATTACGCTCACTCGTGACAAATCCTAAATTATTATCATTATTAGTCGGGCTTGCCATTACCTTTTCATAATTAATTTGAAAACGCCCTCGTCTACTGAACCGTCCTCTTGCTCTGTCAAATCTCCCTCTGTAATGCCTCGCATACCAGAAAAATGTCTCCCACCATAGTTTTCTCCAAATGCCTCTCTTTGTTCATATCCTCCTCTGTGTCTGCATTCATATGATCTTCTTGTTCATTTTGCGATACAAAATTCCATAGCTGTTTTTCTTCAAATAAAATTTGAAGTCTATATTTCCAATTACTGAAATTTGTTTCAGCCGTCAGTTTTGGTAAAATTTCCTTATCTGCCATTTTCTTTTTCTTCTTCCTTTTTTACTTTTCTTCAATTCATATGATCTGCGTACTATTTTATTATTCTTGATTGCGCAGTGGAAGCGTTTGTTAATATCTCCATTCTTAGTTATATTGGATTAATAAAATACATCTTAGACTTTATATTCTTTAATCATGACTCCAATTGGCCTAGACCTCGCTTTTATAACATACCCTTTTTATATAATAAATCGATAAAGGACATCAAACTAAACAACTTTGCCCATGGAATGCCTATCTAAAATATTGTAATTTTCAAAAAAATATAATAATTAAAAATTGTCGTACCTAGTTCAAACTGAGAATGTATAGAATGAGAATCTTTGCTTCAGTGAAAATAAGAAATAAAAAAAACATTTGATCTATGCTTTTCGCTCTGTAAACAAAAATATAACTTCTTTCGGTATTTTCCAGTTGTATTGATCGTCGTTGAAAAATAATATCATGAAAATAAACCGGTAAGCGAGCGATTGAACTGGAAAATACCGAAAGAGGTTATGTTTTTGTTTACACCATAGATCAAATGTTTTTTTTTATTTCTTATTTTCACTGAAGCAAAGATTCTCATTCTATACATTCTCAGTTTGAACTAGGTACGACAATTTTTAATTATTATATTTTTTTGAAAATTACAATATTTTAGATAGGCATTCCATGGGCAAAGTTGTTTAGTTTGATGTCCTTTATCGATTTATTATATAAAAAGGGTATGTTATAAAAGCGAGGTCTAGGCCAATTTCTTTTACATTATATTGATCAACATTTTCGTAATTGACATTCATATGTTGACAACAAACCATAAAACAAAAACATAGACTTCTATTTAACTAATAAGTATTTAACATAATAGACATACCTTTACTAGGACATGTACGCATACATGATATACTATTTCTACATTTATAAAATTCATATTGACACATAATGATGATGACGGCGTGAGTATATGTATTGTATAATTCGCTACTATTTGAAAGCACCACAGAGGTAAAAACTTTTCACCAGATCCTTGAAAATAGGCAGAGATTTTGCTTTTCCCACATCCAAAGATGGAGCATTCCACAATTGTACAGCTTTTACTGTGCACGAGGAAGCATAGAAATTTGTTGAATGGAAAGTAGTATTTAATTTAAGATAAGACTATGATGTGAGCGAAGATAAAGGTCATGAGAAGAATAGATAAATTGGAAACATAACATAACATAAACATAACATAAACGTTCACGCCGTTTATCCCCGAAGGGGTTGGCAGAGGTACCAATACTTCTGAACTCACATGGCATTGCCATCTAGTGTCCAGAGAAGGTACCCACGTTTTGCTTAGACAGTGTACTCACGTGATAGGAAATTGGAAACGTTTTTTAGATAGCAGGGGGTGGCAGGATTAAACATGGTTGTGTAAAGAACGTGTTTACACTTTAGCGTAGGACTAATTAATTTTATTGTTGTTTGATATCTATCGACTTTTTTCTCTTGAATTATATAATTTTGGACATCATTGTTAACAGATTATTAAGTTATTAATGAAGGGCATAGATTATTGAAACGTAACAAACGTGCTAGGGATATATATATCAGATTTTTAAATGTAAATAATAAGCCTCGTTTTTCCGTTCCTCGAAAATTCGACAAATGCTCTCATAAGTACTTACTTATTGACATTCCCCGAAGTAGGTACTCACATGCTGAGTTCAGTTTCCTTCAACCAGTAATTCATGCTGTGCGTTGTCTGGGGGTCACTCAGAAACGGAAAAGTTGCGTATTCATTTCCAAAATTTCAAATAAGCTTTTCGACGATTTTAAGGAGGTACTCAATTTGATGTATGTTTTTTTAATATGTTATTGGGCGATGGATTTCTAAAGTTGTTTTTCGGTTTGGTTAGATATGCTTCCAAGGGGGTCCCTATTCAAGTGATTTAAAAAAATATCAAAATGCATACGTAGACGCCTCTGTTGTTTATCGAGTTTTGTATGAAATTGGGTTTCCATGAAATTACCGTGAAGGCGGTAATGAATCATAACGATATTTAAATAACTGACTACTATGTGATGTCAGTTAAAAATGGCATTATTATCTTTCCTCCTATAGTGGGAATCTTATGAGACTTCTAAGAGTGCGAGAAGTTATAAGTGATTGTTTGAAAATGCGGCTGGAAATCCTATGGCAAACGACGTGTTATATTCACAGCACAGCAATAAGTGGCTGCGAGTATTTTTTGCTACCAATGCTCTGGTTTTGATTTTAAAGCCGTGACGATGTGTATGAGATTTTTAAAAATACAATTCTAGTAACCCATCTCCATAATACTACTATTTATTATTTATTTTGTGTAGATACATAGAGAGTAGCCAGAGCTTTAGAGCTTTAAACTCCTCAGCCACATTTGGTAGTAGATAAGGGACAAGATGGTAGAAATAAAGTATTGTTGGGATGGGTCTCGAACCGATTCGCCCAAAAACCACATAAAAAAACCCATGCCCTTATTCACCTCTCACGACACCCGTAGGTAGAAAGGGGTAGTGACATTTTAAGCCTACACGGCAATCACTTTGTGTCCAATTTGATTTGCCAGTTTTATCCTCACTGTAACACTTATTCGTTTTGTTCCAGTCTGCCAAGTTCCTGTTGATCGTATGCACGCTGGCGGTGGTGTACGCGGAGACGCCGCGACCGGCCGTATCTGACACCACACTCGAGGACGCACTCAACGACAAAAGATTCATACAAAGACAACTCAAGTGCGCACTCGGCGAAGCGCCATGCGATCCTATTGGGCGAAGACTTAAAAGTAAGTTAAATGTTGATCAGTTGATCACCGTCAGCAAGAGATCAAATAAATAGTATCGTCAATTTTGTAAATATCATTTTAGGTTAAGATTAACTCAACTCAAACGTTTAGGCCGTATATCCCCAAAATTGGTGTAGGACCGACCCGGGACTTGAATCCTCATGGCTGTCGTTAAGATTAACATTGACAGTAATGCTTCCGTTCTTGTGAGTGTTGTATTATGTTACTAAATAACATACATACATACATATACTCACGGCTATAATTCCCTAAACGTGGTAGCCAAAGCTTTGGAATGAGAAATTCCTCAGCCACTTTTGGAAGTTGAGTGGGGAAAAGATGGTAATAATAAATGTTTTTGGTGACGGGTCTCCAACCACATCGCCCAAAAATCACTTGAAAAGTCCTTATACCCTTAGTCGCCTCTTACGATCACCCTGTAGCTGTGTAGTGTCGGCTTAGAATAACACTACCCCATTTCCACCTGTTACTAAATAACTAAGATTGTTAAAGTGAGTGGTAAATGTTTCGATTTACGAGTCAACACGAAATATTCTGTTATTTTCCTACCTCTTTTCCTTTCAATTACTTATGGTGAAGCACTGGTTTTTTTTGTTTTGGGATACCCTACCTACCCTTAAGGGACAAGCATATTTCTGCTTCTTTGCCTTATTTCCTCAATTCAGCAGATGTATACAAGGATGATTTAAAAGCTGCAGGCCTATGGCCGTTTTGTATGAATAGGCAGCCTTATAACTAAATACAAATCAGCTTTACGATTTTCTCTATCACTTTCCAAATAAAGCATGTGTATTTTAAACACGAGGTAACATAAATGGCACGTAATATTTAGAAGTAAATCTCTGCCCCACCGTAAATGCCTATTCAGGATTTACAGAGTGAAATTGAGGTGAGATACGATGATGATAATTGATAGAATCCTCATGTTTTCAGCACTAGCTCCATTGGTACTCCGAGGAGCGTGTCCCCAGTGCACCCCGCAGGAGACCAAGCAGATACAGCGCACCCTGGCGTACGTCCAACGAACTTTCCCATCCGAATGGGCGAAAATAGTCAGACAATATGCAGGATAAACACACCGGCGATTATGTTCTCTATCTGACTCAGTTGTTTTAAAATGATATACTATAAGTTACAATAAGAAATCTATTTATTTAACGTGTAATTTTTTTGTTAATTGGACCTTCAGATATGATAGATTTAATTGATTTTATTATCGGTCAACTAAATATGGATATTGGTAAAATAACTACTATACAATTTTGATTAATCCTACAAAAAGCAGCAAAAAATATCTACATAATAATTTATAATTTAAAATGATCTTTCTATAGATATGTTTTTCTATGAATAAGATAATGGTGTGGTAATAGTACCAATTTCTGTGTCTAGTTGACCTATGACTTTGTTGAATAATTCTCTAAATTTTATAAAAAATATGTATTTAAATGAAGTTTCTAAAGGCTAAAGGAACTATAAGACCACACATGTACAAGATATATTTAACATAGATGGGCCTTAACTATAATGTTAGATATACTGATTAGTTTTATTAAAATATTCTAAATCATTACATGCATTGTGTATCGTTCCTAAAAAACACGTAGTCCGAAAATTCAAGACGCTGTAGGCAGTTACGTATTTACCCATGAGTCTTTATAAAAACTACATTATCAACCATGGCCAGACCAATGAGCTACTTTCAGCGATTTATTTTGTTTATTTCTTGTGAAACCATGACATTTTCACTACATGTTTACCCAATCATATGTTAGATCGAAATGACTAGTACGAATCCACTTAATATAATGTTAACAATTAATAGTAACCCGTCATATTATACATCCATTCGTACATATACTACGGCCATAAATCCCAGAAAGAATTACCATAACCTTAGCCACTCTTGGAGGTTACTTAGGGAAAAGATAGTAGGTAAAAATACTTTATGTTTACCTACTATCACATCTTCTAACGAATGGGGTAGTGTTATTCTAATAATACACAACACAGCATATCATCGTCAGGTTATATATTTTAAAAGAGTCTTATTAAGCTAGGACAGAAGCAAAGGCAAGACTACGAACAAATTCATTCTGGTAAATTGCTCCCGATGATTGGGAGATTACTTGGGGTTTTGGGTCTCTTTAATTACTTTAGCTGCTAAAGATCCATCACCAACCAAATTTTACTGTTTTTTTTCCTTATTCAACTCTCAAAAGTGGCAAAGTATTATTCAAATTGAGCAGCTCCGGCTACACCATCTTTGGATTTTAGCTTTACTATATGACCACCTCATTTAGTATGCTGTGAGTATATTTATTTAGGTAATTAGGTATATGATACAGATCCAGTCAGTCAATCTAGGCTTATAGCTGTCACAGTAGCTACAAAGCTGTGAGGCTGTCGCAATAAATAACATAATTATGTCTTCTTTCTAAATTCATATAGCACCGAGGTAAGGTTTGAAAACCATTGGAAGTTACAGTAAAAAACCCCAATGTTAGGCTTATTTTCCTTATATGCTGATGCATTGCGTAAGTGGCCCATACAAATATTTCTGTCCACGTCACGAATGAAGCAATGCTCGGCTGACGTCGCGTAACGCATCGTAAAGTAAGTGGAACATATTGATACACGGCACCGACCGACGTACTTTACATGTTATAAAAACCGGCTAAGTGCGAGTCGGTATAAAATTTAACTGCCTCGCAGTTAGGTCATAGTTAAACTCCTTTATGAACTGGAGCCTAATGATAATCTTGGCTATAATGGAAAATGATGAATTAACAAAGTAGAAATACTATGTCAATTCAAATTATTATTGTTTTTGCATGGGCAATAACAACGTATAATAACAGTCCGTTTTGGTACACTAAATATTTAACTCATAATTAACTAATTAGTGCTCATTAGTTCGATTAACAGTAAAAATAAAAGTATGTACTTCTATTAGAAGAAATAATTGATTTGTTGATGTGTGAAGCAAAAGATCGTGGGAAACCATAATTGTAGAGTTATACATATGTATAATATCTTTTGCTTCACTCGTAATAAATGAATGGATGGATGGATGAATACTCATGTAAAAATACATTTGTACAAAGCAACGATAATTCCTATTATAAGAATGTATGGTGCATACAAAAAATGAGTGCCCAGATGACAAAATGTCACGTGAAGATCATAAGTATTGGCATTTCTGCTACCAACCTACCTATACTCACTCCATATAAATATATATATATATATATATGGGTAACCAGAGGTTCGAAATAAAATAACACTTCAGCCATTTTAGGTAACTATTCAATAATCTGTGATTTTAGGAAGTTGAGTGAGGAAAAGATAGTCAAAAAAGGATTGGTGGAGATAAGTCAGCCGCATCGCTTATTAAACACTTGAAAACCCATAAGCTGTGTAGTGTCGTATAATAATAATAATAAAACTCTTTATTGTACATTACAAAAAAACAACAATTACAAAAAAAGATCGGTACAAAAGCCAAAGTACAACTGGCGGTCTTATCGCTAAGAGCGATCTCTTCCAGACAATCCATGAATGGAAAGATTTGCGGGATTAAAAACATGTTCGGTAGATGTCCAATAAATTAAACTGATTTGCTTAAAAACTAAAATTATTCATCAAACTATTATCTATCTATTTTAAATATTACTAAATATTTATTAAGTTCTAACACACTTGCAGATAGTATTCCATAAAATAAATAATCTATCTATCTATACTATAATAAGACTGTAACGAGGTCAAAACTGTACATTGAAGAAAAAAAAATAAAAACCGGTGGAATATGTTTTATTTTCGATACTGAAGCCAAATTTGCTATTTTTGAAAAAAATGTCTGTCTGTCTGTCTGTCTGTCTGTCTGTCTGTATGTCCGTTCATCACGTTAATTCTACCGGACCGATCTTGATCAAATTTGGCATGAATGTAGGTTATACACCTGGCCAACATATAGGATATAATTTATCCCGGATTTCGCAAGGGTTCCCAAAGGAGCATAAAAAACATAACTTTTATGTGGTTCCCCATATTTACACGATTAATTTTTCCATCGACCGACTTTATCGGCCTCTTCATTAATAGTCTTTTTGGAAAAAATAAGGGTTTCATCCATTTTCATCAAAATGATTGTCCATTTAATTGTTTGTCAATAGTATGACTACTAGATATATAGGAAGGATATCACAAATTTGAGACTTACACAAATGTCTGCGTGGCGTAGTGATATACCGTTTGGTAAACACTATGTACGAAAGACCCAGGTTCGAATCCCGGGTGGTCAAAGTCTTTTTGCGCATTTTTTTTGCTTTTGTAAAAAAAAAATTTTTCTTTCCTTTATTTATTAGTAATAATCCCCACATGAGGTTTTCATGAACAAAAAGATTTAAATTAGTTAGATAGTGTTTTGGTATTTTGGATGTAAACTGGATGCAAAAAATGTAGTCCACGCGGACGTAGTCGCGGGCAAAAAGCTAGTACTATAATAAGACTGTATCGAGGTCAAAACTGTACATTGATGAAAAAAAAATAAAAATCGTTGGAATATGTTCTATTTTCGATGCTGAAGCCTAATTTGCTATTTTTGAAAAAAATGTCTGTCTGTCTGTCTGTCTGACTGTATGTCCGTTCATCACGTTAATTCTACCGGACCGATCTTGATCAAATTTGGCATAAATGTAGGTTATACACTTGGCCAACATATAGGATATAATTTATCCCGGATTTCGCAAGGGTTCCCAAGGAGCATAAAAAACATAACTTTTATATGGTTCCCCATATTTACACGATTAATTTTTTCATCGACCGACTTTATCGGACTCTTCATTTATAGTCTTTTTGGAAAAAATAAGGGTTTCATTCATTTTCTTCAAAATGATTGTCCATTTAATTGTTTGTCAATAGTATGACTACTAGATATATAGGATATCACAAATTTGAGACTTACACAAATGTCTGCGTGGCGTAGCGGTATACCGTTTGGTAAACACAGGTTCGAATCCCGGGTGGTCAAAGTCTTTTTGCGTATTTTTTTTGCTTTTGTGTTAGGTTAGAATAATAGGATGCACTAATCCTTCTTTTTCACATTCAACTATGCGAATATGTATGAATAAAGATAATTGAAAGCATATTGTATGAATTTTGCGTATTCATTTGGTAGGTTTGAGAATATGTTTATAACTTTTGTTTATTTAACTATTTTTAACTAATATTCTCATAGATATATTAAACTTTACTTACACATAAATTAACATTCTGTTTAAGCCTCAGAATGCATAGTTTGTAAATAATAGTAAATATCTCAATTTTAATTCAGTACCGCCATCTATTGGCCGATGATTGCAATCTCTCTCACATCTCCAACTTATTGCTCCCCATATTTACACGATATTTCATCGACCGACTTTATCAGACTCTTCATTAATAGTTTTTTTGAAAAAAATAAGGGTTTTATCCATTTTCATCAAAATAAATGTCCATTTAATGAATTGCTGTGTAGTGTCGGCTTAGAATAACACTACCCCATTTCTTCCGGTGGGTGTACGTAAGAGGCGACTAACGGTATTGGGGCTTTTAAGGGATTTTTGGGCGATGTGGTTGGAGACCCATCACCAACAACCTTTATTTCACTATCTTTTCCCGACGCAACTTCCAAAAGTGGCTGAGGAACTTCAAGCTCCTTAGCTCTGGCTACCCCTTCTAGGGATTTATAGCCGTGAGTATATGTATGTATGTATGTATGTATTTAATTGTTTATCAATAGTATGGCTACTAGATATATAACAAATCACAAATTTGACATCATTACTAATGTTTTTGTAGCGTAGCTGTATACCGATTGATTAAAACTAAACTAACGGATGACCCAGGTTCGAATCCCGGGTGATTAAAGTCTTTTTGAGACTTTTTTGCTTTTGTGTTAGGTTAGAATAATAGGATGCACTAATCCTTCTTTTTCACATTCAACTATGCGAATATGTATGAATAAAGATAATTGAAAGTATATTGTATGAATTTTGCGTATTCATTTGGTAGGTTTGAGAATATGTTTATAGCTTTTGTTTTTTTTTAACTATTTTTAACTAATATTCTCATAGATATATTATGTTTTACTTACGCATAAATTAATATTCTGTTTAAGCCTCAGAATGCATAGTTTGTAAATAATAGTAACTCAATGTTAATTCAGTAACGCCATCTGTTGACCGATGATTGCAATCTCTCACACATCACGAACAGTCAGTGTAGGGGGCAGCACCGGGTCGCCAAACTGCTATCCTTAAATGTTCAAGATATTTTCGTTATTGAACATAGAAACTTGGTTACAAAGTGGTTTGTTTCATGTTTCTTATGAACAATTAAAAAGGTTTTTCGAACTCATCCCGTAAGACACAGATTTATGATCTATAAATACAATGTATCTAGAAATTTGAATCTTGATGCGATTGACTGATATAACAACTACAAAAAGGAATGTATGAAATCAATCAATCATGAGAATATACTAACGGCTATAAATCCCAAAAAAGGGTAGCCACAGCTCCAGAGATAGTAATTCTTTATCCACTTTTGGAAGTTGAATGGGGTCCGTCCAACCGTCCAACTGCATCGCCCAATAATCACTTAAAAAGTCTCAATGTTCTTTATATCTATTACAACGCCCACGGGAATATAAATACAAAAAAACAGAAGTTAGTATAGTTAGATAGTGTTTTGGTATTTTGGATGTAAACTGGATGCAAAAAATGTAGTCCACGCGGACGTAGTCGCGGGCAAAAAGCTAGTATTCAATAAATACAATACATATGCAATATACACCTATAAAGATTTTTAAATAAAATACATGTATACATTTTACGACACATATAATAGAATATATAAACTTTTGTATGCAACACAAATAATATTATAGTGTTTCGAAGAGGAAGTGTTTTTTTACCATGTTCTTGAAAATAGGGAGAGACTTGGCTAATCGCACCTCTCCAGGAAGACCGTTCCATAGTTGTACAGCCTGGACGGTAAAGGAAGAACGCAGATTGAGGTCATGTGAAGAGTGAAGGAATTGGAAACGCTCTTTAAGGTAGGAGGGGGTGGCAGGATTAAACAAGATAGAGTACAGGAGAGACAGAGTATGTGCATTCCGGCGGAGACGAATTGGGAGCCACTGAAGTTTATTGCGATACGCAGAGACATGGTCATATTTACGCAGTCCGAAAATAAACCTAATACATAAGTTTTGTAAGCGCTCAAGTTTGTTCAGTTGATCTTCAGTTAGATCGAGAAAGCAGGTGTCAGCATAATCAAGAATAGGTAGTAGAAGAGATTGGGCTAACGCAGTTTTGGTAGCAGTAGGGAGAAAGTTACGTAGCCTCCTGAGGGACTCTGCTGACGCAAACAGCCTCCGGCTTACTAATTCCAGTTGCGGCACCCAAGAAAAGGTGCTATCTATCATCACACCAAGGTTTTTTACATCAGCGCTGAAAGGAATGTATGTGCCATCAAATAAAACAGGCGGTAGTGATTTATAGTCAATCTTGGAAACAATTCGTGAACTACCAACTATAATTATTTGCGTTTTATTCGGATTAACTTTCAATCCATATGCTTCACTCCATTTCAAAATTTGCGTTAAATCATTATTAATTAAGCTTATGGACATATTTATTTGGTCAAAATTAGCCTGTGTGTAAATCTGAAGATCATCTGCATAAAGGTGGTAGGAAGAAGTAAGTTTATGAGAAATGGAGTTAATAAATATAGCGAATAAGAGAGGAGACAACACACCACCTTGTGGAACACCGGCATTTAACTCAATCCACGGAGACATGGCATCTTCGAAGTGAATGCGCTGCCGACGTCCCAGTAGATAACTACGAAACCAGTCAACTACCGTTGGAGATATGTTAAGAGAACGAAGTAAAGCAAGTAATATTTCGAAGTCAACCGTATTAAAGGCGCTACTAAAATCAAGCAGTGCTAAAACAGTCAGCAGTCCCTTATCCATTCCCAAACGCATGTCATCAGTTATTTTGATCAAAGCCGTTACAGTACTATGGGAAGGGCGGAAACCAGATTGGAAGGGGTTAAGCAGATCATTCCTAGTGAGAAAATCACTTAACTGTTTATGTACCAGTCGTTCAAGTACTTTAGAGAGGAATGGCAGAATAGATATAGGACGATATTCAGAGAAGGACTTAGGATTAGCTTTCATGGGAATAGGAGTGACCTGCGCTTCTTTCCATACCATAGGGAAGGATCCTAAGGATATGGAATTATTAAGGATTTCAGTAATAACAGGAAGAATAAGGTCTAGGATAGGCAATATCATTTTTCGACTAATACAATCACCACCTACTGCGTTTAACGTAATGGACATAATATTCTTCTTAACATCACAATCGGAGAATCGACAAAAATTAAAGGGAGGATAATTCGGAGCTGGTAATGTAGAAAGAAAATGTAATGTTTCAGCATTTTTAACACCATCAAAAGTAGATGTTGTGGAAAAATGGTTGTTAAGCGGAGTGATGTCTAGATCTTTTGGGATAGAATCGTGACGAGATTTTCCAACTCCTAAGGATCTAAGAAACTTCCAGACTTTAGCTGGATCGCCATTTTCAACGGATTCGTGGATGTGGTTTCGCTGTGCATCCCTACACACCTTATTGCAGTGATTCCGAATCGACACATACTTTTCCTTGTTTAGGTCTGATGGTCGCGATTTAAATTTTGACTTGGCTCGTGCTTTTTTCATCAATAGATCCCTAATTTCGTCTATGAGCCATGGTGCCGGAAAATGCTTCATTTTAACTGATTTAACGCGAGCGTGAATATCATACAGTGCCGTAAGTTTTGTCTTAAAAGTGTTGACTTGTTCATCGATAGTAGCCGCAGTGGTACATGTCATCCAGTCAATATTAGAAGCATTATGTCTCAGCTTATCCAGATCTATACTACCAAAACTGCGCTGCAGAAGAATTTTAGACTTATTTTTAGGGGGCCGGACTTTATAGGACAAGGATATTAGATCGTGATGAGAAAAAGCATCTGCAGCAGTTTGGCCATGCAGAGCCACGTGGTTAGGGGAGGAGACCGCTATAAGGTCGAGAAGAGATGGCGTGCAATTTGGTAAGTTATGAGTGGCATTAAGGGGTAATATATGAAAATTGCTGCCATGGAATATCGAAGTTAGGGATTTAGAACGCGAATCACCTTTTAAGAGTTAGGTATTGAAGTCACCCAGAATAATTGAGTGATCATAAGAGGGGGTGAGATCTTCTAAGATCTTCTCAAAAGAAGGAAAAAAAAATAATTGAAGTGACGGACTATAGTAGACACCCAATAAAACCTTATTGTGTCCTAAGACTAATTCTAAGAAAATGTGTTCACCGGCATTTGATGGCGGGGGTTGGGTTGAGGTGCTAATAACTGAATATGGAATATGGGCCCGGAGAAAGATAGCAACTCCGCCACCACGGCCGTTTACACGATCGTTTCTTATCAGCTGAAAACCTGGTAAAGAGTATGAAGCTGAGGGAAGACATGGTTTGAGCCAAGATTCAGAAACAAGAATTGCGTGAATACTGTTACTATTGAATGAAGACAACATATCGGGAAAGTGAGCTGGTTTGACATGATGCTGAAAGTGACATGCTTTGAGCGTTAATATGAATACATACATACATATGCTCACGCCGTTAGTTCCCATTGGTGTAGGCAGAGACTATCGATCGCCACTTTGTACGATCCTGGCAAACCTCTCTGGCTTCGTTTACATCCATCAATCTTTTCATACATGCTCTTTTATTCTTCATACTGCGGACACCTGCCTTTTTGAGCACATTTTCTATTTGATCCAAATGTGTCCTCCGAGGTCGTCCTCTACTAACATTACCTTCCACATTGGCTCTATTTATCTCTTTCACCAATTTACTGTCATCCATCCTCTCTATGTGCCCAAACCATCTCAACATTCCTTTTTCTATCTTTCTTACAATATCATCTTTTACACCACACCTTTCACGAATCACATCATTCCTCACACGATCACATAACCTTACATTACACACTTTTCTGAGGGATCTCATTTCTACTGCATTCACTCTACTCTCATGCTTCTTCTGCCACACCCAACATTCACTGCCATACATAAGCGTAGGCACGAGGACAGCATCATGCACAGCCATTCGGGCCTTTTCAGACACCGACTGACTAGACATTAGACTATCCAGTGCTCCATTTACCGCATTACCCTTTTTCACTCTTCTCCCGATATCTTCATCACACTTTCCATCCCTAGTAAACAAACTTCCCAAATATACAAACTCTTTCACTTGTTCCACTTTCTTACCATTAATCTCAATAACGCATTCGGTCATATTCACCTCTCTCTCAAAAACCATAGTTTTTGTTTTATTCACATTCACCCTCATTCCCTTTTTTTCAAACGACGCACATGCAATATTCATCATCTCTTGCAACTCTTCAACCGACGATGCAAGTAACACTTGATCATCAGCATATAAGAGGCATTTGATGACGAATCCACCCATTCTCAGTCCATAATCACTTTCACGCAACTCTATCAGACACTCATCCATGAACAAGTTGAAAAGCCAAGGAGAAGCTACACATCCTTGTCGGACACCCCGAGAGATCCCGAACCAGTCAGTATTTTCCCCGTTTACTCTCACACATGCACTGGAATCCTCATAGAGTGATACCAGTGCACGTATAAGTCGACTCCCCAAACCGAACTTGGATAACACCTCCCATAAACACTTTCTTACCACTCTATCATACGCCTTCTCTAAATCAATGAAGGAGCAAAACAAATTTTAATATATGAATATATTATTAAAAATTTGTATGAAGTTGTTGTTGTTAAAATTTGTATGAAGTGGAGAGAAATGGGCATGTATCGTTTCAGCTAGTGAGGGAACACTGTAAAAGCTGCCACTACTGTCCAAGTTGTCGTCAGAGGAAGAGAAGGATTGGTAAACATCACTCATATCATCATCACTCGGGTTTTGTTGCATATTTATTATAGACTATAAAAATTAAGTGTGTATTTAAATAATTATATAATGAATAAATACGAAATATATATATATATATTTATAATGATAAATAATTATCAATAATAATTAAAAAACTTATGGGTTTGTATACCAAAAAATACAAACAATGAAACCACCACTTGCCAGCTGGGTGGATGAAAAACTATTATACATTATATAAATAGTTCCAAGAATGTAAGCAATTTAAAAGAAACCTCGAAAATAAGAAACATTAAAAAAAAGAGTTAATTTTGCTCCAATATGTAAGTACATAAAAAGCGATAATTTACAAGGCAATTTGCAACACACATTGGCGAAATTATTAAACTAATATAAAAGAAGCCACAATCCAAAAAATTTAAATTCCTACTTGCAAACTCCTTCAATTATATATTATCTGAATTCATGCCATATTATATTAATATTAGGTTAAATAACATTGACAAACCATTTAAAACACCTTAGAACTCAGTGCAAAAGGATGTCACGGGTTTAAATAGGCTATTTGACTGTAATAAAAATATACATTTCTTTTATTTAACTGGTCTTAATATTTCTTTTTGGAGCAATATGTAATAATGCGAGATAAAAATATTGCATTATTTCACTAAAATAAGTATTTTCGATGCAACTGTCACGTGACTAAAAACGACCGTGATTGGCTATTTCTATAATGACGTAGATCGCGCATAAACAGACTGTGTATCGCTTCGCTCATTGGTGTTGACGTAATTTGTGCTACAGCCGCCATATTACTTAAAGTCGCGTTTTCGCGGCAGATTTGAATATTGCATTTTCTTTTTCGATTTTTTAATAAAATAGCTAAAATATTTTTTTAAGGCTCCTTATAAACAAATTAACACCGTAAGATAGTTTTCAAAACTTAGTCAAATAGCCTATTCATCCCTGACGAAGTACCCTCAACAAAAACCCTCTATTTTACCATCTCTGGTTACTCCTACTAAGGGTGTAGAGCCGTAGATATGTATGCATATATGTACCCGTGTCGGACGACCGTGTAGAGTCGGCTTAGAATGTCACTACCCCTTTCTACCCATGGCTTTCGTAAGAGGAGGCTTCTTTCTTAAGTGGTTTTTGGGTGATGCGGTTGGAGACCCATCACGAACGATACTTTATTTCTACCATCTGGTCCCCTATCAACTTCCAAATTTGGCTGAGGAGTTTCTAGCTCCGAAGCTCTTGCTTGCTTGCGAATATTTAGACCTATGTCATAAACAGATTACAAGAGATAATTAATTTTGGACACCTTATTTGTCTTGTTTCAATGGGGATACCTACCTACTATAAATATTATTTCACCGATTACCAAACTTAATAAATTATTTATCTTTTAGTTTATATACGACGATAATAATTAAAACAATTTATTAAAAAGGAATAGATAATAACCTGATTTTAATAAAATATTAGCTATAAACAAGTTAGAATTGTTTTTCTTTGAACTTAATCTCGTCTGGCAACCGCACGAGCGGGACACACTCTTCGGGTTCGGGCTCTCGTTCTAGGACGTTTCTCTGCATGACAGTGTTCAAAAGATTTTATGCTTTATTGCGAGCTGATAAATTACATTATTGTCTACCATATTTTAGCAAAATGAGAGTAACAAAACTTAAGTACCTAAAAAAATCGCTTTTGTTAAGTCGACGAGAGAAACCGGCAAAGCAAGAGAAAGATAAATCGATTTAAATTTGAACCGTTTTAGTCTTAAACTGAGTTTTGTTAAGTTCAATTTATTATCAAAGTTCGGCAAGTGGATAAAATGAAAAAAAAACATGAAAATGACGAGATGTTTTTTTTTTCAGGTGAGGCTAAGAACCTCATTATACTTTTTCAGTTTGATCTAGGGACCCAGACTTTTTATGTATTAATTATTTTGAAAATTACAATATTTTAGATATGAATTCCATAGTCAATTTTTTTTAGTTTGATATCTTTAATCGATTTAAAATATAAAAAATGCATGTTTTAAAAACGACCTTACCGCATTTTTTAAGCCCTACTATTCATTGCAGCACGAGACTGTCAGTGAAACAGTGCTTACCATATAACAAAGCACTGTTTGGCCGGGTCGTTTTTCATGCTTTGTTGGTGTATCTTTGGTATATATGATCGAAGATCTAAATCCTTTAACCAATGTCCATCGCACTTGAATGTAATTTAATACTATAGTGTAAACCTAGCTTAAATCAATTTTGCGTACGCTGTCATCACGGAGTCACGGTCACTAAGTAAAAAAAAGTGAATCATAGACCATTAGGGAACTAACATGTACCTTTACGGTTTTATTTTATTACTGGTAACCCTAGATATCTAACTTGTTATGTTGGTTATTGCTGACGCTGTTCTTAGATATAGCTTCCGGTTATATTAAAAAATAACTTATATCTAATGACTATAAAATATAGCAATAATTTCAAAATGAATTATTTTATTAAATTATTTAAATATTTCGTTGTTTATTCTTTTTATTTTTATGTTAACAAGTGAATATTCCTTCATTTGCATTTGCATTTGATAATAAAAGTGTTTTTTTGGTGATGAAGTATTATTTTTTAAACAGTAATGCCAACATTAAAATCTATATCTAGTTATATTTGCTTGTTCTGAAATCGGCGAGTGTAATATTTACAACCAAAATTTTGGGTTTCTACGTTTGTTTTGAAAATATTTCTCTCAAAAATTTGCTATAAGTAACACGTTAGTTTATGTGATAAGTTTTCATTTTGGGGATTTTAATAGTTTGTAGTGAATAACTTCATAGATGTTATGCCTGCAAGGCAACCATAGTAGCTTGTGACTTATAAATAAATATGCTATTTTATTAGTTCTAAAAAGGATCAGTGTAATGTGTGATCAAACTGAAATTCAATATATGGACGGAGATGTGGTTTGGGTGAAGTTGGGGTCTTGTTGGTGGCCTGGTGCGGTAGTGGCTCCAGACAAGCTGCCACCTGATGTGTTACCATCATTCAGAAAGCCTCCTATTGCTGTCGTCAAATTCTTTCAGGAAGATACTTTGTAAGTGATTTTATAGCACAGTATCTATTCATTGTATAATAACATTATAAGTGAAGATTTTATGGTAGTATACTTAAATTTAAGCATTTGCCTTGTTGCCATGAAGCACACATGGTATAAAACATTCAATGTAGCTTATTAATCTGCCTATAAAAACTTAACTACCAGTCAAAAAGTTTAGCTGTATTGTGTCAGTTTAACATGGCACTTTGAAATTTCTCGCGTATGTCATACCAATCTATTAACCTTTCGTAGGCTGACAGTACCTTCCTACTTGTTACTGTCGTCTGCCGGGAAGTATCGGCACTATGAACCGTGTTCGGACGGGTATAAAACATTGATGTAAATTACTTATTGTTTGTTTAGTTTGTATAGTTTAGCGATTGAAATGTAAAGTTAGATAGGTAAACTATGATTTGTAATAAAATATATGGACATTATATGCTTTATTTAGATTGTCTACCTTTTAAAATAAAAATTTCCTTAAAGTGACCCCGACTGAGAAATATGCTCAATTTTATGTTCAGTTTTGTTTATTTTCGTCCTAACTCATTTTTGTTACATTTTTGAATAACAAAACAAAGAAGTTATGCTAAAATAAGGATAATTTATAAAATAAAGTAAAAACACTTCGTTAGCTCACGACCGTTTGAATAATGCAAGATTTGAATGAAGTTTAGTCCGAAAATTTGTATAGGTGAATGTAGGTGCGAATGTTGTTTATGGTCAATGGACTCATTCTTTATCACTTTAAAGTGATTTCAACTATCCTGTCATATAAATAAGATTTAAAATTAACTGAAACTAAAATGATTCCTCCTTGGTTGTAAGTTTCATTCAACAACAACAATTCTAATCCTGTTAAGGATTTCCTGTTGTTTCCGGCTGTTTGGGATAAATAGCTGTTGATTTTTTGTTTTACTTAGTCATGTGACAGTGTTTTCATATGAATATGAAATATCACCCATCATAGTAACTGTCTAAGCCAAATGTTGGTACTCAGGACACTGGTGATAATAGGTAATGAGTTGTATAGAACTAATACTTAATATGAGAACCTTTCAGGAATTTTCTCCTGAACAAAGTCAGTCTCAATGTTTGATCTTTACATTGCAATATGGAATCAAAATTTATTATTTTCTTTATTATTAAATTAAGATTATTTTATTTAAAGACACATTTGTTTTTGGTTTCATGGCCACTTAACAATAAAAACTGATTGTGTGCCCTCTTTGGCAATCAAAATTTGTATTGTACAAAAAAACAAATTGTTCTGCCTTGAATGGCTGAGGTACTGTTTTTATGTTTGTGATTGCTTTTTTCTTTCTTTCAAATATGATTATATGGAACCATTGACTGCTTGATGGCTACATTATCAGGTTCAAAGCATGGGAAAAGATTTTAGCTTCTGAAACCTTGCCTACAAATTTAAGCAATATTTGCAATGCTACATTTAATATTAAATCACTGACCACCATGGAATAGCCATAACCTAGTGCAATATAGGAATCTGCCTCTCACTTGTCATAAACATTATTATTTAAGGGAATTAATTTTAGTAATAAATAATACATCAGTTCCATTGGGGTAAGAAGAGAGGCTATTAATTTAAGCAAATATTTACTTATAATCCTAATTTATTGCATATTGAATTTAATTTATTGACACATATATTATGATATTATGTGATATTTCATGTCAAAAGTTTACGATGTACACTTGATATTTGACTATTAAATTTGTATGATGCATGTTGTCAATTATTAAATAGTACAACAATTATTTTTATTGTTTGGTTGTATGTTAAATCTGTAACTAATTGTATGTTAGCAACTATATTGTCTTGCAACCACTTTAACATTCTGTATTTTTCAGTGAGTATGTGAAGAATATCAATGCCATCTACAAATACAATTGCAGCCGGAAACATGAATTTATCAAAAAAGGTCTTGGTGAGTATTGACAGTGTTGTATACAATTGCAAAAACTTACAATATTGAGTGACATTACATTGAGAAGAGATTAAAAAGTTTGATGGCAAACAGTTTCTAGGGTTTGAATGTATTGATAAATAATTATTTTTGTTTAATTAATTTGTTTTAATTAATAAAATAGAAATCACTGTTCTCTTTTTTGTCTTATTCTACAAAAAACTTAGTGCTATATTGAAATAAATATAGTCATTTATAAAACTGCTAATGTTTCTTTTGCTGTAAAAGATACCTCCAGCAGAAAATAATTAGCTCTCCTGATAACAGATTTTGACAAATCAATTAATGAACTCTATTTTTCAGACATGTATAGATCAAAACATGCACATATGGAGATGTTTCCTGAGGATGTAGTGACTGCAGAAACTGCTACTAATGGGGACCCTGACATACTGAACTCAGAGGAGTTTCAAGAGACAAAAAAAGAAAGTTATGCTGGACTGTTTGGTGATTCAGCAAAAAGGAGTCCAATGTCTGCATCAAAACGAGGTAAATTAAATATCAAGTCAAATTTATTTGCAAATACATATAAATGAATGATATACTATTATACCACAGATAATATAAATAGATACTATAGGTGAAGATTTGTAAATGGCATTGTGTATTCATAATTAGTATTATATTGTTTGTATTAGTCTGTTAATCTTCCAAAGAAAATAAAATAATAATAATAATGAACTTAAACTCTGGGATGCAATCATCATTATTAACCTCAAAGTCTAGCATGAAAACTTAGATTTCAAATATTAAATATTGGCTAGTAAGTGTCAGGCATTTCTTTATCTGTAACCCCATTATGAGGTTTGCTGTGCAAAGAAACATATATATTTATAAATCCAAAATATTTTGTTTAATTTGCTGTTTGATTTATTAAAATATTGTTGAGGAAAAATTTTTTACAACATGCCTTTGTAATGTATAGGGTCTACTGGCATTACATAGATCATATTATTTATGTTTGTGTGTTGTTTTGATTTTACTATTTTAGTTATTGTATTTGACTAAACTTAGTGCATATAAACTACACCTGCGTTTATCGTAGTGAGGATAATACTGTGTTTAGTATACATTTAACAAAGGCTAAATAATAAAATTTCTGTAAATATTTACACATCATTTGGGTTGCATACATAAGTTTTTTGTTTAATGTCAGACATTTAACCCATCTATACTTTTTTTCCAGGCAGAGGTGCTAAAAATCGTATGGATAGCTCCCATCAACAACACACTCCTATCCGCAAAGTGAGTTCTATTTATGAAACATAGCTTTGTTATTAGTTGGTTAACCTTCCAAAGAAAGCTGGATCTATGACTTAGAAACCTAATTCATTTTGGTATAATGTTTTTGTATATTTAAACCATGGTCTATTCATTAAGTATTCTATCATTGTTTAAAGATTTTGATCAATATTATAGACAAGTGCCAGTAAGTTAGGAGTTGAGTAATATCAAGTGAAGTAAAATTAAATATGTGAGATAAACTTCAGTTCAGCTTACTGCTTATAGAATAGAATACAAAACACTTTAATACCAACATAAAAAGGAAACACAAATTTAAATTACAATTACACATAATATACAATACGAGGAAATACAATTGGCAGGACTTATCACTAAAAGACAATCTCTTTCAGACAACCATTGAATGGAAAGATGAATAAATTACAGTGGGTAACCCTGGCGCGACTACGTCGCGTCCAATAAAATGAGTTTATTTTGAAATTTTCCGACCAATCACAGTGCAGCTCTTGTGAATTTCTAGTGAATTTTTCTGATTGGCCGGTTTGAAAAAATTCCGACCAATCACAGCGCATCTCTGATCGACTAAAGTTTGCGCGCGCTTATGATACTCAAACAAAGTCTATGGGCCAAAATCGAAACTTTGAAATTCTGTAACAATTAACTTAATCCAATTACATCAGATGTCTGAATTTTGTGCACACCACGGCCGCGAACTGTACAAAACGATACCTGAACCAAATTTCTAGCTTAACTCATCGCGTCACAGGCTTCCGTGAAAGAAAGAGGCTTACAGAAATAATATATAAAGATGTGAGGAAGATGATCAACATTGTGATGAATTAAAAATCTATGCTTAAATCTACAAAATCTATACAAACAATTTTAACAAACAAGCTATGTTATTTAAATTCAAAAATAAAAAACTATAAACAAATGTACATTTAATATATACGTCATAAAACTAACAAGTAAATACTACATACATACTTATAATATTTGACATGTATGTGTACATAAGCATTTTTAGATGTGATTATTTTGTTAAAACATTTGGTTACTCTATATCAGTTGGAAACCAATCATCAATGATAATTTATTTCTACCATTTCTCCCCTATCAACTTCCAAATGTGGCTGAGAGGTTTCTAGCCCTAAAGCTCTAGCTACCCCTTTTTGGGATTTATTGCCGTGAGTGTATGCATGTATGTATTTATATTACTCTATGTCAAACTATTTGAATCCCAATAAGAAGACATGTATGAATCTACTTTGAAACCCACCAACTGAAAGACTATGTATAGTCTTTGTATATTTGTATTAAAGGAGAGATGCTGATATGTTAATGGACAGCCAAAACAACTTAACATTATGCATTTGAGACTTGGTTCAAAGCTTACCTTAGGTGTAACACACACATTAGTAATGTTACATATTTCCTTAATAACTTAAAAAATATTGATTTCAGATAAGCAAAGGGAATCCTAACTACAAAGTCCACATTTTGCTGCAAGGTTCAAAGTCAACACCATCTGATCCCTCTACTCCATCCACAAGTAGGGCTGGTTCCGAATCTGCAGATGAAAAGCAAGAGAAACCAGAGAAAAAAGTGATATTTCCCACAACTCCAGTGATGTCAAGTTCTGGTGTTTATGCTTGTCATGCGTGCTCATTCAGTACATCAAGATTGAATGTTATGATTTTGCATAATAAAACACACAGCGTAACATTTATGCCGTACACACCATCACCCGTTCGTAAAAAACCTGATAGTTCATCGAAGTCTCCTTTAACTGTAAATAAAACACCTAAAGCTCGTAAACCTAGAAAAGATAAGGTAGAAACAGAAATAAAGAAACCTAAAAATCAAAAACGTTCAGCCGAACCGCTTGAGACCGCAACTGATAATAAGAAATCAAAAACAGATGAAGAAATTAAAACTAGCCTTTTAGCTGATTGGGATGATGGTGATGAAGATAATGATGAAGAAGTTTCAGAAGTAAAAGCTTCCTCGCCTACTCCAGTGGCTACAGATTTGCCTGAAACATCTTCAAGTATGACGAACGTTTCGCCCCCGAAAGAACCCAGCATTGAGCTTGAAGAAGAAAAACCACAATCATCTGACTCTCAATACGAATTTTGTGAAGACGAAGACTGGCCCATAGAAGCTGATTTAGGTCGAAAAATACCTCGAGTGAAAAGAAATAATGATAAAAAGAGTGTGAGTATAGATGAAGATAATGTTGCTAAAGAAGTTGCTGATCTTTTAAGCAAAACAACTGTGCCAGAACTACCAGCAGCCCCAGAACCTTTAAAAGCGGAGGAAAATTTTCCTGAGCCCTCGCTAGTTAAATCTCCTGACAAGCAAAATCAGGAGGCCTTTCAAATATCTGACTCAAATGAAAATCCGCCTGCAAAAACTATATTTAAAACGAAAACGTTTTTTCGAAGTCGACACACTAGAAGTCAAGATGCGATTGGCAAGTATGTCGCCGAGCAATTAAATGCTGCAGAGAGACTGAACACTCCAATAGAGAGTGACATTAATGGTACTAAAGCAGTATCATCGCCAGAAGAGCGAGAATCTCCTATTGTTGAATTAGTAAAAGCAGCGCGCCTAGCACCCAAGATACAGTTGAAAAAAATGAAAGCTGAAGCGGCACAACTAGCTGAGAGTGAACAGAGCAATTCAGTTTTAAATACTTGTCTAGAAGAAATATTACCAAAAGTAGAAAAATCTACTAATCTTGAAATTATAAAACCAATTGAAACACATAAAGCTGGTGAAACAGTACAAATTGAAACTGTAGCAACAGAAGCCACCGCACCTAATATAAATATTGAAAAAGAAGAGTTCGTCCAAGAAAATGTAGAGCATATTATTGAAACTGAAACCGAAGATATTACACCAGATTTTAATATTGTCAATGAAGAGGTAATACAAGAAGAAGTTGAAAATGTTATTGAAGCTGAAAGTCTAGTCCCAGATGTAATTGATAATGACGAAAAAGTTTTAGAGCTTTTAGTATCCCAAAGATCACCTTTAAAATTAAAAGCTACTCCCCCAAAAGTATATATGAGTGAAAGCACAGCATCAGCTGTTGACGCTCTTTTAAGTGTATCGCGAGAAGCTGATAGAGTAACGGAAACTGTTAGTACTAATCTTCCGGATGACCTTTTCGAAGATGATATTAAATCGAATGTTAATGGTCAAGTTGTGAGCAAACCAGAAATAATTGCCAGTAATGGAAAAGATATAATATGCAATAATCAAGTTGAAAATAAAGTTTTAGACAGTAAACAAGTGTGCCTTTTCAATGGAAAACAAGAAAGTAATGAAAATAGTTCTAATACCAGCATAGATCTAAACAGTAGGCTTGAAGAGAAGCAAATATTAGAAGATGAGAACCCCGAAAACAACACACCGTCAGAGTCTGATTTGCAAATAGCAGAGGCTCTTATGAATTTGCCTTCAACTGCGTTGAAAAATAAAGCAAGAAATGACATCCAAAATAATATGAATCTGGACATATCCACTGAAAGACCGAAAGCATTAAATAAAGAAATGTTAGTACAATCTGAAAACAAAAAATATGAAACGAATAGCAAAGGTGTTGAAACAGATGCTCAGATTTTGCAGGCTGAACTTACAACTACTGTAGAAAATGATAATGACGTCCAGACGAGGTTCGAAACAGAAAAAGAGAAAAGTGAGAATTTGTTTGCAGCACAGTCACTCGTACAAATGTCAGAGACTGTAGATCATAGTATACCAACAGCAGTTGACGCTGAAGTAAAGGAAAATAGTACTATAAGTCCCATTGTTCCGAATAAAAAAGATGTAGTAGCCAGAGAAGAAACAGAAAACACATTGCAATTGCAAAGTAATGTTCCTAAAAGTACACCTACAAAAGGAACATTGATAAGGTATGAAACAACTCCTTCTAAGTTGTTAAAAATATTAGAAGAACCTAGTTCACCCAAAGTATCAGTTAGCAAAGTACCAGCAAAAATAATAAATACTTCTCTTCAGAGTTGCGAAAAAATATTAAATTTCGATGTTGCAAATTCGGCACTTAAAACGCAGTCCCCTAAACAAAAAATAATTATTCGACGCACAACGCCCAGTAAAAGTTTAATACATAATACTGTGGAAGCTGCACCACACCACCAGGAAAAGATTATACTTTCACGCACTAATTCAGGAAACACAGATGCTTCGGCTGTCCAAACATTCACTATACAAGCATCTCGGGAAGCACCTCCAGAGAGTGGAAACGCTATTGTAATACAACAGAAGTTAAGAAAAGTCTGTCCACCACCAAAACTGACCAAAGTGCAACAACCTCCTCTTCTTCCCATATCTCAAAAACCCGTGGCACCTGCGACTTCCGCAGAAGAAACATTATTTGATATCAACTCAATGCCGGTAGTTTTATCTGACGACATATTAACTCCAGAGAATATAGATAAAATGCCCATTGTAATGTCCGACGGCAATATAATAACCAACACAGTTACTATACCTGGCTCCTCGAAACCTTTGAAACCTAAACCTATTCCAAAAATAGTAGAAAAAGAGAAGATTGTAACAGTGACATCGGCACCCGCAAATAAGTCTGAAGCTAAAACTCTACTCGTTAACACGGTCCACGAATCAAAGATGAACACACCCAACATTCTCTCCAAGTCGACGAAACTGAGAGGCACCAAGCCAATGTTGTTGATCGACAAGACTACTGGCAAACAAAAAATCATAATGACCAAAGCGGAGACGACTGTCAAAGAAATAAAGCAAGTGCCGGCAAAGGTTCAGAGCGGGGGTTCGGCAGCGTCGGAGAAATTCATTATAGTGCCTACGTCGAGCGCGCCTCGACCCGCGCGGACGCAGAAGATCGTGGTGGATCCCGCCACCGGCAAGACGCACGTGCTGGTCGGGCGTACAGACGCGCCCGCAGACAACAAACCTGTGTCCGCCAAGCTGGAGTCGGCGGCCGGCGGCACCGTCATGGTCATCACCAACGCACAGGGCACTCAATCCCGCATCGTTCTCACCCCCGAGCACGAGAAACTTTTATTCCCAAACAAACATTTGGGGAACCTGACGCAAATCAAAGCGGTGACGCAACGTCGACCCGCCAATGCCACCACCAACGTGCAGAAACCGCAAACCATCGTGACGTCTGTGGCAGCTGCTCCTGTCGGCCCTAAATTAATACCGAAACAGAAGAGTGCTATTATCACATCTAAAGGTCAACTGATCGTAGGTGGGCGGGTCGCTACTACTATTCAAAACATTTCACCCGCTTCGGCGCCGGAGATGCGACAGGTTGCGCCAAAACGTGTTGCTCCTGTCGAACAGAAGAGAATCGTTCAGACCATTCAAAAAACGAGCAACGAGCCGCTAATCTTTTTGCAGCAAAAATCTGGTGCGATTATGCAACTAACGGCGGCCCAGTTCGAACATCTCCAGAAGACTGGACAAATCGTGCAAAAGACGGGGCCACAAACGACGCAGACCGTCAAGGATAACAAGGTGGTAGTTCAAAAGTCTGTGGCGCTAGCGCCCAACGAGCCATTGCTTTCGATAGTTCAAAAACAACAGAAAACTCGTATCAGGGCGACCGCCCCCACGCCCGTTCCTGCTAAGCGATCGAAGCCGGAGATATTGCTGACCCCGCTGACGCCGAGCCCCGTACCCCCGCTGGCGCCGATGAGTCACACGCCGTCTCTGCGTCCAGCCCCCTCTCATGTGGTAGTACCCGCAGTCGTCTCGACCCCTGCCCCTACTCCGGTCTCCAACCCTCTATCGGATCTGGACAATCTGGAAGAGTTGCTGCCGTCGACCGCTATAGTTCGAAAACCAGAAATCGTACCCCGCCAGCCGACTCTCGTAATAGAACCCCGGCTGGCGGCGCCCGTGCCGGCCCCGGCGCCGGTGCCCGAGCCCGCGCCCGCCGAGCAGACGCTGGCGGACGGGCAGCTGCTGGCGGTGCCGGGCGAGCACTTCGGTGGCCCCGCGGGCTCCTTCTACCTGTGCATGGAGGACAACGGCACGCTGACTCCTATCGACAACCGGCCGCTGGTGCTGGTGAACAACCAGCTGGTGCCGATGATGGAACAGGCGCAGCCGGAGCGGCGCGACATCCTGGAGGCCGCGCTGGCCAACAGCGACGTGCTGGGCGGCGACGCGCACGACGCGCCCGACTTCCGCGACATGAACGCCAACGTGTCGGTGCACTGCCGCGTCTCCGAGACCAGCTCGGTGCTGCACCAGCCCATCATGACGCCGGTGGAGGTGCCCAGCAAGGCGGCGGCGGGCGAGGCGCTGGCCGCGTCGCTGGAGGACGGGCTGGCCGTGATCGGCGTGACGCCGGCGGTGCCCACCACGCTGGAGCTGCCCATCACGGTGACGGACCCGCGCATCGCGCCGCGCGCCGCCGACCCGCTGGCCGCGCTGCTGCCCGCCTTCCCGCCGCCGCTGGACCACGACCTGCTGCCCGCCGCCGCCAAGTCCATGCCGCTGCTCACGGAGGACCACCCGTAGCCCGCAAGCGCTCGCTCCTAGCGATTACCCGTTTACCCTCTCGATCGATCCCTACCGTGGCGCGTCGTGTCGCCGGAGAATCGCCGAATCGTCAATATCAAAAATCGACTTATTGAATGATGTAACAAATTTACGAATGATAAAGACTTAATCGTGTTGTACTGCGCCGCTCCGTGAAGTGCGTGGTGATCTGACTGTATATAATAGTTCTATAAATATGAGTTTATAAAACAGCGTTTGCGAATCCAGGCTAAAAACAAATGTAAAATAATGGAATTATGATATTGTTGGCAAAAGTGTCTTGTAATATATTTTACTGTAGGGATACAATATTTTTGTAATTTTTAGTGAAGTGAAAGAAATGAATCGTACATGTATGAGTAATCGCTCGTTTGAAACGCAGCACGTTACGTTGAATAGCCGTGGCGCTGGTGCACGCATCGACGCAATATCAGTGTGCCTCTAGATATCTCTAATACTTTTAAAGTAGCTGTTAATGTTAAGTACAATTTTGTTGACCATTTTGTTGTGTGAGCACATCTTATTTGTATGACAACATTAACGGGCAGGAGTTAAGACGACCCTAGCTCTCAACTTCTGTGTAGTTTTACTAATACATTTTAAAAATATCTTCGTTTTTTATTTATTATCCAGCTGAAGCAAAAACTGAGTTGGGAATTCTTTAAATTCTGATTTGAGCCTTTACCATGTATTTTCTTATACATGGGGTTCCCATATGTGCCCGAATGCTATTTTTACAAATTAGTATATTAAAATGACAAAGCTCTGTAACGATGTCTTAAAATACCACTATTTGTTCCCGTGTGTGGTGTATCGCAATCTTGTTCTCTAACAACTTTCAAAACTGGCTGAAGAATTTCTTATTCCGAAGCTCTGGCTACCCCTTCTAGGGATTCATAGCCTTGAGCATATAGTATATGTACTTCCAGAACTGACTGAGGAATCCTGATTCTGAATCTCTGGCTAGTCCTTTGCTAATGGGATTTCAAGCTGTAAGTTTATGTATTATTATTATTCAAGATAATACACTAACAGCAATATTTTGCTGATGCGTGTATATCACTGCACTTGTTTTAAATATTTGTCAAGTCTGTTTTTGAAAGAGTTCACTGAGGGAGCACTGATCACAGTCTGGTAGTTTGTTCCACATGTCCACAACACGGTTTGGCAAAAAATTTTGTCTCGGATTGCTTGTACACGAGCAATTATCAAATTCATTTATATCACCATAATGGAGAAATAGCCATTAAACTTAAACTTGTAACTCTTAAACATGATTGGTACCTTTGATTAAAACAAAATAGCGAAAGATATCGCGTGGATCCTTTAAATCAGGCTAACGTCGCCTAATTGCGCTCAGTCGCAAGTGACAGGAACAGGTGTGTGACTCGAAGAAACAGTTTTATTATTTTAAGCGAGATACGAGCGGTTAACAAAAATGCCTTCGTGTGCTTTTATGCGTTGTACAAACTATTCCAAAAGAAAAAATAAATCTCATGGAATCACTTTTCACTCGTAAGTACATAAAAACTTAAAAAGAATATGATATTTTTAAATTCACTTATTGCTTTTTCGCCATTTTGCAGAGTGAGATAGAAATATACAATACCTTGATGTGCGACAAGTGAAGTATGATTCCGCTCGCGCTACTTTCGATGACAAGTTAAGTATGAAGACGCACGACAGCAGCATGCGCTTGTCTCGCTCGCGCTACTTTCGAATCAAATATGTATGTCTCTGTCGTTCGGTAGCGTACAATAAATAACAAACACAGTTGTGTGAGTGTGCGTGCTGTGTAGTTGAAAATATATGTCTCTTTTCAGTTGAAGATTATAAGTACGTGCCGTATCTTGTTGTTTTAATCAAAGATTGGTACTAACAATGCAACAAAGTATTTAATTTACATCTGAATGATTTAGGTATAGCGATTTTGTGTGTACCTACTTCCGTCTCTAGCGACAAGGGATGGTATGAAATTCCCGAGTACTATTCTGACCTCTAATGGGACTAACGACCGATTTCTGAATTGAGTCGCCGTTTCAGTTGAGCAAAACCAGAGTGAAGCCTCTGAAGTCTGAAGTTGCAGCTGGGTTGCAGTTTAGCTGCGACGGAGTAAGAGAACAGAAATAACGCTCATCAACGTTTATTTTGGACTGACTCATCAACGGTTCATGATTGTTAATACAAATATAAATTGGTGCTTAGTGTGATGTAACGGCCCAATCCATCTTAGATTCTTAGAGGCCCGCTGTCTTTTAAGATTCCCTACAAGCTTCTCGCTTATTTTTAACTCACTGTCTTAGTTAGTTGTAATTTCATAGATAGTTTGTGTCCAGCTCCTGCATACATAACTGTCAACAACTTACAAGAGTAGAGTCTGCAGGTCCAGCACTGATGCAGGTGACAGACTGTATGACAGAATGACTCGTAGATTTTGTTTATATGAATTATTATGTTAAGCGAAATGTGTCGAAAATCCCGACAAGTCTTGTTTTCCTCATCATTCTCGTACATGTTATTTTATTGCTTACAATTAGGACTCCCGCGTGTTTAACTTGCATTATAAGAAATATTTATGTAGTTTTCAGGCTCGGTCCTAGTAATCCGAGTCGAGGACGTTGGCAAAAAGGATTTGTTGTAAAAATAAATAAAAAATAAAAAATAAAATAATCATTTATTTCAAAATAAAAAGATAAATCTTTGTTTTTTGAACGTCAAATTTTAACTTAATACTAAGTTTACTTCGGATTCGGAAGGTGTTTTGTTGAGAGAAGAACCCGTAAGAAACTCGTCAACACACATCTTTTTTTAACGTCCATTACAATTTTGGTGTTAGCCCGGAAACATCCTGCACAGAGCCCTGATGACACCAAGCCACTTCATCATTAATGTAATCATTGACATTGTAATAGGCTTTCGAACTAAGATTTCTTTTAACTGCTGCTTTGAATTTTGTTTCTGTTAAATTTAAAATGTCCTCAGGTATTTTATTATACATTTTTACGCATAACCCCATGAAAGATGTATTTACTTTTGACAATCTGTATTTTGGTACTGATATTTTATTGTTGTCTCTCAGGTTTCGAATATGTCTGTCACAATTTTTCACAAAAGAGGCCTGATTCTTTCTTACATACATAATATTTTCATAAATATATTGACATGGCAGTGTCATTATATTTATTGTTTTAAACAATTCCCTCAGGGAATCTCGGGAAAAGGAAAGTTAAAAGGAATTTTGTCTCCAACAAATTAAAGAAATGATATTGTGTACTGTGACTTTATTAGTGTGGCTTTTATACAAAATGATCAGTAATTCGAATGCACTGACGTCACAGTAACATGCAAAATATCGCGTCTTGTACTATAATAGTAAAAATATCTACTTATTAACTACACAAGTTTAATCCATATTTAAATTCGTTAAATAACGTCGTATAAAGTCAAACTAAATTTTCAGAACAACATTATGAAGGACGTTTAGTATAACGCCTCACAAATAAATAAACAAAGTTGTGCCTATATAAATAAATATATTTTGTTTTGTACAATAGCAATTACTCTATACACCGTTGGAAGATTTGATCAAATTACTTGCTCTTACAAAAACTTGATATATTCTAAATAACTAAGTTAAACAATAAATCTAAAGTATTGCCAGTATTTATCCGCAATATAATGACAATTGGGTATAAACGATGACAGTCTTGTATGGCGAGTAGTAAAGTGATCACTTCAGGGCTTGCCGGGTGGTATTCGGTAGGAAGAGACACATGAGACCTCCGCTGATGAGGAGGAAGGCCACGATGAAGGTCGGCGCAGGACAGTAGGTATCAAGAAGAGCAGCTATCACCACATTTCCTATGATCCCACCTAATCGGGCTGCTACCATGGATACTGCTACTCCCGTCGCTCTGGAAAAATATATAATAATTATATAAGGTATTTTGATTGAAAGGCGGCATAAGGACGTTACAAGACCTAAACGTTCATATTTCAAAAGACGGGAATCCAAAGTGAGTAGTGTGGTACAATGTAA
The DNA here is from genome assembly GCA_963576735.1 of Bedellia somnulentella. NCBI lineage: Eukaryota > Metazoa > Arthropoda > Insecta > Lepidoptera > Bedelliidae > Bedellia > Bedellia somnulentella. The sequence continues at coordinate 11,148,763 of OY755182.1, forward strand.
ATTAGAAAATTGATAATCAACTGACCAACAGTCTTTGCCTCCGCCTACCTTAAGGTAGGGTATATTAATTTAAGTAAGTGTAACAAAAAAAATATATCCGAAAGTAGGTGGTTATGAGACAGGCACCTCTTCACGCCTAGTACTCCAGTGTTTAAATGAGTAAAACAACCTCAAACTTTTATTGCATACCATAGTGTACAAATAGTTGTTGTAATCACGGTACAGTCCATACCTGAGGTTAGTAGGGAACACCTCGGTGATGAGGCAGTCGAGGGACGCGTTCCCGCACGAGATCACCGAGCTGAAGATGGCACTGACGATGAGGTTGTTGGTCTTGTTGTACACGAAGTACATCGCCGCCGAGCACATACCGGCAGAGAACGTTGCGAACACTGGTATATAACAAATTCAATTAGATCATTATAGAAATATGTTTTTGTAGATTTTATAGTTAACATTTTTAGGAGACAGTGTATTTGAGGTGTGTGTTCATGGTGTTCAACTATTGTCTCTGCCAACACTCTTCTCAAGATCTTAGCTAAAAAGATCATGTCATGTCATTCTATATCGAAGTATACTTATATGCCAGTTCATTTTAAGCAACTTAAAAATTTAACAAAAAGTAGAACTCAGTATCACCTAAACTTTCTGAAACCGGCTTCAATCCTCGCTAAGGGTATGTGATTAGGCAAAGCAGCCCTGATCACTGATTATTTCTTAAGTTATTAAATTGACGATATATAAAGTTATCTTAGACACTATTAAATCTTCAAATCGTAATCAGGTGTCCGATACTCGATCACACTATTTGACCAGACGTCCGTCGGGGCATTGGATTGGAAACGCCCTCGTAACGTTCTTTCGGACCCTGACGAACCAATTGCTGCTGTCCGACACGAAACAGTTACGAAAAATGAGAAACCAACCTAAAAAGAATTTCCTGCCGAGACGATCCATTCCAAGCACAGCGAAGATATTGGAAGGAATAGCTGCAGCCACGGTGATGAGAGACTCCATGAACACGTCCGAGTGGATGTTGGAATCGCACCGAGCCTCGTCCGAGTGCGAGCCGAACTGCGTGACGTACGCCGTCACCTGGCAGATGTCCGCCTCAGCGTTGTCGTGCGCGCGGGACCACTCGTCGAAGCGGTTGAACATCTCGGGGAACCACATCATCAGCCCGTAGTAACTGAAAGTAAATGAATTTTGAGCTTGTGTGCGAAGAATTAGAGATAGAGGAGTGTTCTGGCACTGTTAAGTTGAATCGCGTTTTACAAGTCTTTTTGATGAGAGACTCTTAGGCGGGAGCGGCTATACGTAAACGTTGGGGCACCATATGCTATGAGGTGCTGAATGGCACATTAACACCGTAAGTGTAATTACTTTTTAATGTAATCAAATTAACCTCAAAATAAATTCAGTTTTCTCGGGGTTTTATCTAACGGTAACACAATTATATTTATTCGAAATCACTCACCCAATATGGAATGTAAAGTTGATTGTAATGGAGATCGTCGTAAATTTGAGTATGGGTGGTATAAATAACTGTTTACTATGCTCCACAATGTCGCGCAGCATTCTTCTTATCTTCGACTTGCTCTCTACCGCATCAATGGCTAATCTCGGCTTGGTGTGCATGGTCTCTTCGACGAGTAACTGTTTCACTGGGTAGTCTTCTGGACTCCGACCAGTGTTCATGGCGTAGATTCCTCGGAAAACTTCCAAGGCATCTTCGTGGCGTCCATTAGATGTTAAGAACTTCGGCGATTCGGGCAGGAGGAACAGTAATGCTGCTACTATGAAGGAAGGCAGTGACATCACCAGCAAAAATATACGCCATGAGTTGTACACGAAGCCACCGGTCTCTCCTCCGATTTCTGTAAAATATAAATACAATCTCTTTAGATTTTCAATTAATATAATAGAAGCGAAAACTATTTGATGCACTTCTCGCTGTAAATATTTTATTGTTAGCCTATGTGCATAGATATAGTAAGTCTTAAACCATGAAACAGAGTTTATATTTCTTCAGTTAAATACTCATATTTTGATTTAGATGATTTATATCTTAGTGTCCTTTCGTTTATAAGAGATAATATTTATTCAGTATAAGAAGATACTTATGCTGAATTTTAACACGAGTATTAACGCTGAAATACTTAATCTAATATCCAAGAAAAATCATTACTAACCACTAGGAATGATGATCCACGCGAGCCCGGCCACGAACAGGTTCCCCAGGGTCCAGAACGCGGCCATGAAACTCAACATGGCTCCTCTCTTCTTCTTCGGCTGGAACTCCGCGAAGTACGACCAGATCACCGGACCTGACCCACCCAATCTGGAATTTATTTATTTAACAAGAAATGAAATCATTACAGGTTTCAAATGCGATTACATTTCACCACATTGACTTATTATAACTTATTATATACTTCTATAAAATATCTTATTATAACTTATCAACTTTTAAATTGAAAACAATCGACTCTTAAATACTCTCGAGTTGGTTTTCATTCTTTCGGCCATTCCTACATTAAAAAGTTATAGGAAACCAATCACTAACGATTCTTCATTTCCAATTTCTTTTCCAAAGTTTCATAAGTGATTGAGAAATAATTTCGAGGTTTTTTAACCATTTTTGGGCTAGTAGCCGTGAGTAGGAAAATATCTACGTGCGAGAGAGATACATTGATTTAGTTTCTGGTGTGTGAAAATTAATATATCTTTCTCAAATGGATCACCTAATTTAAGAGATTAGAAAAGAAGAAACAATTATTTCACCATAGACATAACACATACAGTTTACTCTTTTGCTAAGGTGTTTCGCATCAAGTTACTTATATAGGAAACTTCCTTCAGAAAATGACTAAGATTAAACCTTGTCGTTTATTATATATACTAGCAGCCCGTCCCGGCTTCGCTCGGGCATAAATTATCATTAACATTTTGTTTTTTATTTTATTACATGTATTATTATTTTAATAAATTTTTTTAAAGTTTTAAGCTATGTTATTGCTCGATTGGTTGGGATGGAATTCCAAATAAATTAATTAAGTCGATTAGGCATATAATAAACCCCTTATTAGTACACATTTTTAGCCTTTGTTTGAAACAAGGTGTATTTCCTTCTATTTTAAAAAAATCTGTTGTAATCCCAATATATAAATCAGGTGAAAAGGATAGTATTAATAGTTATAGGCCCATCTCAATTCTTCCCTCTTTGTCTAAAATCCTTGAAAAAATTCTTAATAACCGATTAACAAATTTTTTGGACAAGTTCACTTTATTATCCGACAATCAATATGGATTTCGTAAAGCTAGATCTACAACTGATGCAGTTTTGAAACTTACTAATTATGTTACAAGTAAACTTGATGCTCACAAAAAAGTTCTTGCTGTGTTCTTAGATCTAGCCAAAGCTTTTGACACGGTTTCTATACCTCTATTGATTAAAAAACTAGAAGAAATTGGTGTTCGAGGAGAAGCTTTAAAAATATTTCTGGATTATTTAACTGATAGATATCAATGTGTGAAAATTGATGAACATATTAGTGAGGATATACCGATGTCTTTTGGTGTACCGCAAGGTAGTATATTGGGCCCGACTTTGTTCTCAATTTATATCAATCAGTTGTGTAATCTAAACATCAATGGTCAAGTTCTGTGTTATGCGGACGACACTGTTATTTGTTTCCAAGGACAGACCTGGGAGGACACTTTTGAGGTTGCACAACTAGGCCTTAATAAGGTTAGTGAATGGTTACAAGATAATGTTCTCACACTGAATAGTGAAAAATCAAAATATGTAACTTTTTCAATTCAAAAACCTAGTCAACCCCCATTAACAAATGTTTTAATTTCACACCGAACAGGTTGCTCAAAAGATAGCAGTTCTTGTAATTGTATCCCATTAGAAAGAAGCCCACAAGTTAAATATTTGGGTGTTATTATTGATCAATATCTAAAATTTGGTCCTCACATTTGTGCTATTGCAGCTAGAGTCCGAAAACTCATGCATATTTTCAAAAATATAAGACATGTTTTACAACCTTCATTACTTAAACGTGTTTATATAGCATTATGCGAGTGTTTATTGACATATTGTATAACGTCATGGGGTGGTGCTGACAAAACAAATTTAAAAGTGTTGGAAGTTGCTCAGAGGGGGTTATTAAAAGTCAGTACTTTCAAGCCTATTCTGTTCCCCACTACTGAACTTTATACTTTTTGTGAAGTTTTGACAGTAAGAAAGCTGTACATTTTATTGACAGTGTTGAAACAACATGTATCATTAAATCGTCTTAATCTCAAACGGCGACGTGACATTGTTTTTGTAAAACCCAAATTAAACACAAAATATGGTCAAAACTTTTTTTCATTTTTAGGCCCTCACCTTTATAATTCTACTAGCAGCCCGTCCCGGCTTCGCTCGGGCATAAATTATCATTAACATTTTATTTTTTATTTTATTACATGTATTATTATTTTAATATATTTTTTTTAAGTTTTAAGCTATGTTATATTTTTTTGCTGTGTAGTGTCGGCTTAGAATAGCACTACCCCATTTATTCCGGTGGGTGTACGTAAGAGGCGACTAACGGTTTTGGGGCTTTTGAGGGATTTTTGGGCGATGCGGTTGGTGATCTATCACCAACAACCTTTATTTCACCATCTTTTCCCCACACAACTTCCAAAAGTGGCTGAGGAATTTCAGATTCCTTAGCTCTGGCTACCCCTTCTAGGGATTTATAGCCGTGAGTATATGTATGTATGTATGTTATATTTTTTTGTATTTATATTTAGATATATTTTTTTATTTTTTTTATTTTTCATAATGAGTAATTACATCAAAAGCCATTCAATTTATTGAGTTAGAGCTTCCCTGTAAACAATATTTGACGTTGTTGTATTTTGGGGCAGCAAAATAAATTGATGTTCAGGAGCTCCCACCCGCGACAGGCCAACGTACAGTTGACCGTGAGTAAAACAATTCTTTCGCAGGTCAATCTCTACTAATTTGAAGGTTTGGCCTTGGGACTTATTAATAGTTAAAGCAAAAGATGTTTTAACCGGAAATTGTAGCCGTTTAAATGGAATTGGCAGATTAGTTGGGATCATCGGTATCCTCGGTATATGAGCTAATTGAACGGCTGCTGGGCCAGTGATAATAGTCGCTACAATTAAATTTTGCTTTAACTCTTTGATAAGCAGCCTCCCGTACCCCTTCGTGACGCCTGCAACAACTTACTATGCATAGCTAATCGAGCGGAGTTTTATCTATTTTTTTAATTCGAGATAACTTTCGAATGGAATGTTCGAAACGAATAATTCAAAAAGTAATATAAGGGTATTGAAGTAGTCTGAAATAATATATACGGTACAAATAAAGAGCCTTTTCTAAAGCAGGATTTTAATTTAATTTTTAAATAATTTTATATAATGACGCTTGTTGTGAGATAACTATAATAGTTAGAGACATGCTGTCGGAGCATTTTTTTTTAGATAAAGATGTGTTCTATAAAATTGTAGTACATAATTTTATTCTATTGTCAATAGTTTTCGCAGCGCACGCGATGTAAGGATTTTTTTTAGTATTTCTTTAACACCTTGGGTTACATTTTTGAAGTTTACTTAAGGATCCCTAATTTTTTTTGAAAATGAAATATAGCCTATGGCACTCGGGAATAGTGTAGCATCAAAACAGTGAAAGAATTTTTCAAATCCGTCCAGTAGTTTTGGAGCCTATTCAATTCAAACAAACAAACAAACAAAAAATCAAACCTTTCCTCTTTATAATATGAGTATAGATATAGATTAATAAAATACTAGATATAAGAGAATTAAATAGTTACGAATGTAAATGTAAACTTTTACCCTGGTTACTTACTTTAAATTATGATCAGACGGAGATGTTATTAGAAATACAATGCTAAATATTAGATGACTCCTAGGATTTTCAAAATAGACTGTATATTACACAATCGCAAACACACACACAAACATACATTCAAACACACACACACAAACACACACACATACATACATACTAACTTACACATACATTTGAGGATGCAAAAGCATGCAATTGATTACAATCTACATGTATTAAACTAAAGTTTTCCATCTAATATAATTAAAATTAACTTATAGTTCTCTCTTTTAGAGAACTGGTGCTATTGGTTGATCTCTTTCTTTTTGTACACAAAAAGACTTTTTGTGTAACTTTTAGTTTATAAACATATTTTTTAAGAAGCTGAAATGATTGTGAGCCAACTTTATGGGTTGAGCAAAATACTTATCCTAAGTTTACAGGGCTTTGCCCTTTTTATTAGGGAGTATGAAACTCAATTTGTTGTACCTTTTTTCAATAAATATATTATTATTATTTTAGGCATGATTTTTAGTTCCTCGCCTCTCCCATGGCCGAAAAAGAAAATATAAATTTTAAATGGGAGAGGCGGTACTCCCCAACAAAAGAACAGTCGGTCGGGGTCAGGGAGTCAGGTTCAAGAACCGACGGACGATCCGAGCCGTATCGAGCAGCACCGCTTTCTGCATTTGTGCTGGAACCGACACGCCACAGAAATCCAACCGCCTCAAGTTGGTCGCGAGGCTGGTTGGAATTAACCCGTTCGCGGACAAAACAATTGGGATTATTTCTGTCGAAGTCACACCCCACATGTCGGTGATCTCGTGGGCCAGATCGAGATATTTCCGACGCTTCTCGGTGTCGGCTTTCACGAGACCCTCGTCATGAGGGATAGTGACATCCACTAGAAATACCCTCGACTGCGACCGATCCCATACCACGATATCAGGCTTATTCGCTAGAATAGTCCTGTCCGTGATAACGGATCGGTCCCAATAGATTTTGGCACGGTCGTTTTCTAGGAATGGCTCCGGCAGATACTTGTAATACGGCAGCCTCTGTTGCAAGAGTCCGTATTTCAGAGCGAGCTCCTGATGCAGGATTTTGGCTGCTTGGTTGTGTCTGTGCAAGTACTCAGTGTTAGCAAGAGCCGAACAACCGGAAATAACATGCCTAAGTGACTCTCCGGGACGGCCACATGCTCGACAGATGTCTGTGGTACCGTCCTTTAGGATGTATTTCCGATAGTTTCGCGTCTTGATAACCTGGTCTTGTATTGCACAGACAAAACCTTCGGTTTCCCCAAAGAGGTCCCCGAAACGCAGCCAATGCAGGGAGGCTTTACGGTCCACGAAAGGTTCGTGAAGTACCTTGTAAAACCTCCCGTGCAGCTCCTTCTCTTTCCATACGGACTCCCGATCAGAGGTGCTAAGTATCTCCGGGGTTCGCCAATCCTGTGAGGCCAACGATAAGGGAGTCAGTCCTTTATCACTAGCGACCACCTCTCCCCGAATACTATCATCCGTCATCGTCAAGAAATAGTTTCTGAGGTTGCATATCTCGCGGTTGTGCATGGTTTTGGCACTCAAGAGGCCTCGACCACCACACTTCCGCGGGATATACAATCTCATAACCGACGACCTCGGATGATGCATTCGATGAGAGGTCATCATCGTGCGGACTCGTCTGTCCAGAGCGTCGAGTTCGGTCTGAGTCCATCTGAGCACGCCAAATGTGTACATCAGTACAGGCATGACCCAGGAGTTAATGGCTCGGATCTTATTAACGCCTGACAAGTAGCTATTAAGCACACTTTTCAGGCGTTCATAAAACTCCTCGCAAACACCCTGTTTCACGTCTGCCACCTTCACACCGATGGTTTGTGACATGCCCAGATACCGGTATGTTTCAGCCTCGGAGAGTGCCCTCAAATGATTGGTGCCGACATCGACACCATCAGAGTGCACGACATGCCCCTTCTCAACATGAATGACCGCACACTTATCGACCCCGAGCCCCCACACTTATCGACCCCGAGCCCCTTATTATTATTATTATTTCGAAAGACATTTTTGTTTCTCGCCTCTCCCATGGCCGAAAATGAAAATATAAATTTTAAATGGGAGAGGCGGTGCTCCCCGACAAAAGCACAGTCGGTCGGTCGGGGATTATTATTATTATTATATTTTTTTGCTGTGTAGAGTCGGCTTAGAATAGCACTACCCCATTTCTTCCGGTGGGTGTACGTAAGAGGCGACTAACGGTTTTGGGGCTTTTGAGGGATTTTTGGGCGATGCGGTTGGAGACCCATCACCAACAACCTTTATTTCACCATCTTTTCCCCACACAACTTCCAAAAGTGGCTGAGGAATTTCTGATTCTTTAGCTCTGGCTACCCCTTCTAGGGATTTATAGCCGTGAGTATATGTATGTATGTATGTTATATTTTTTTGTATTTATATTTAGATATATTTTTTTATTTTTTTTATTTTTCGTAATGAGTAATTACATCAAAAGCCATTCAATTTATAGAGTTAGAGCTTCCCTGTAAACAATATTTGACGTTGTTGTATTTTGGGGCAGCAAAATAAATTGATGTTCAGGAGATCCCACCCGCGACAGGCCAACGTACAGTTGACCGTGAGTAAAACAATTCTTTCGCAGGTCAATCCCTACTAATTTGAAGGTTTGGCCTTGGGACTTATTAATTGTTAAAGCAAAAGATGTTTTAACCGGAAATTGTAGCCGTTTAAATGGAATTGGCAGATCAGTTGGGATCATCGGTATCCTCGGTATATGAGCTAATTGACCGGCTGCTGGGCCAGTGATAATAGTCGCTACAATTAAATTTTGCTTTAACTCTTCGATAAGCAGCCTCCCGTACCCCTTCGTGACGCCTGCAACAACGTGTAGCATCAAAACAGTGAAAGAATTTTTCAAATCCGTCCAGTAGTTTTGGAGCCTATTCAATTCAAACAAACAAACAAACAAAAATCAAACCTTTCCTCTTTATAATATTGGTATAGATATAGATTTACATTATTTTTGTTGCATTAGAAATATTTAGCTAGTAACTTACGCAGCTCCATTAATAAATCTGAAGAACATGAAGAGCTCGAAGTTCTGGCTGAAGGAGGAGGCGACGATGGCGAGCGCGTTGACGATGGAGATAGCGATGAGCACCTTCTTGCGGCCGAGCGTGTCCGCCACCGAGCCCCACGCGTACGCGCCCACCATCATGCCGATGAATATGATGGAATTCAGCCATCCCTAGGAAATAGAAAAAAGAAAGATAGTATTTATTCATTGCCCAAGGGTGAACATATATAACAAAATACAACAATAAAAAATACAGTTTCACCTAAATTAATAAAATATTATCACCAACTTAGGTAGGTGTACATGGTAAAACTAGAGAAAACAAACAAAACAAAATAAATTACAAATAGCACTAAAAAAGCAAAAAGCACACAAAGGCAAAGAATTGGCTTCTGGATTATTAAAAGGCATTAAATTTGCCTTTAAAACTGATTTTCCGCCAAAACCATAATGTCTTTTGTGATATATGAATACAATTATTACAAAAGACTGCAAGCTTCAGTACATTCGCAAAAAAACTGAGATTGGCCTACCCCTTGTCACATGAGTTCACTGTCGAGGCAAAAATTGGGTAAGTTTAATATTAGGTGACAACATCTCACATGACTTTCAGAAGTATAGTACTTCTGCCCCACTTTCTGAGACTTTGCTGCATATCCTTCAAGACATGATGGTAGATATTCATGCTTCTGGTATGTAACGTGTTTTTGTCACCAGGGGTTAGGTCAGGGTACTAAATTTAGGTTGGGGTAGTTAATGTAAGTGTTTGGAGGGGAAACCTATTGCGTTTTCAATGCCGTAATATAATCTAAGCATACGATAATAGGAGGGAGAAACAGTGGTGTAGGAAGCTTCTAGTTCTTGTAGTGAAATTTAAAAATGCCAGTTTAGCAACGCTTCAGGTAGACCATATAATAGTGACAAACTGCGCTTTAACCATTAATCTGATTAAAAATCGAAATTGGAATACCTCTAATTGAGTTTAAAATTCCGAGTACAAGCAGAGACGAAAAAAATATCATTTTAGATAATAGATCAATTTGCCATAACGACTTGTGAGTACACCTAATTGATATTTGATAAACTAATGACGAATAGCCACTAGGTAATGGAATTATGACTTACGTCGTCTTCAGATGATAAACTTGGCGCGAAATAAGAACCGCCGATATCAGTGGTGTTTTACGATATTATTAGCTCATCAGTTCTATAGTAATTGACTTATATTGAAATGAATTACTTGTTTGTTATAAAGCTGGAAACCTCACTGAATTACAATAGTCAGCACGCGGTAGAGAAAAAATTCAGAGTATATATAAAACAATAACATTATCTTTAAATCGGCCCATATTGAATTCACGGTTCATCGAGTACATTTAATCTAAGTGATAATCAATGTGTTAATCTAAGTGAGTCTAAGTTAGCTAATCACACTACAAGTTCGCTTGCTATTGTACTAGTTGAACCGTGTCGTGTAATACCTCTTAATAAGCTACCTTAGAGCCGCTTAGCTTATCACATTAAAAATACACTTGCTATCGTACCCGTTGTACCATATCGTGTAAAAACCCCTTCAAAGGGCGTATATTATAAACTATTTATAATTCACTAATTCTTCACTAGAAATAAGTTTAGTTGTTAAGTTTTTATGTATTAGTAATGCAAAATAGTTGCTATTCCCATTCCATTATGTCTTGTACATCTACCTATTGTTTTTATTAACGTACTGATCTCACCATTTAAAGGTTGTCTGGAAGAGATTGCTTTAAGCTATAAGACTTCTATTTAAGAAATAATCTGTATAAAATGTCTGTATCTGTGATTTACAATAAAGAGTTTTCTATTCTATTCTATATTGTTGTACTAACTTTGGTGTATGTGGTGAGGTTTAAGTCGCACTGCGCGGACGGCAGGATGAAGGACATGGAGATGACGTCCATCTCCTCCGAGGTGCTGACCAGGCCGCATACCGCGAGCAGCAGGTAGTGGAAGCGGCCATAGCCTAAAATCAAACCAGGTCCAGCATTAAGATTTGTTCATCGATTTGATATGGTATTATGGGCACTGCTGAAAGTTTTGTAATGTAATGTTATTTTGATGTCAATAATTGATTTGATAACTGTAGTATTATTGTTATTTGTACTGCTGAAAGTTTTTCACGGTAATGAAAATGTCACAGTACAGAAATATAAAAAAACACCGACAGTGGTTTATTTGTTACACCTAAGAAATATAATTTGACAACATGTAAATATAAACGTAAAAATGTAAGCTGTACTTCGTGACTAAAGAAGTAGGTTTATGTGTGATATGATGATATGTTACTATAGTAACAATAATATTGCAAAATATATGCGCAAGTAAACGACTGCTTTTCCGGGAAGGATTAGCATCCGACTTAGAATTATAGAAACTACAAATTTATTTAATCTTTACTCTCAGAAAAAGAAGGAAAGATGATATTTTCTATCTATTATATTTCCATCAGAGGTTTCATGAATCATTATTTACGTTCCTTGAGTTGTAACTCATGCCAAGAAAAGGTGATAGTTGTCTTAACCACGTTAGCGTGAGAACCGTGATATAGGTTCCTCTGCTAATGAAAAGGGTTGTTGCTAATTGTAGCTATAGTTTGTTACAATCTGTTCAGTTGTCCGATGAAACAATATGCTGTTGTCATATGCTGACCTGTAATTCATATGCTGACCTGTAATTGGTTTAAGGACCAGCTGTATATACCTGTTTTTATGTATGTGATATTTCTGTTCTTGAACTGTTGGTTGGCTTTAAATAAATAAATAAATAAATAAATAAACAATTCCGAATGCATAGTTTTGTGTCCGTGTTTTGAATCGCTGTGTAGTGTTTGTTTAGAATAGCACTACCCTTTTCTACCTACGGGTGTGGTAAGAGATGACTAACGGTATGGACCTTTTTAAGTGGTTTTTGGGCGAAGTGGTTGGGGACCCATCACCAACGATACTTTATTTCTACCATCATGTTTCTAGCTCTGAAGCTCTGGCTACCCCTTTTTGGAATTTATGGCCATGAGAAAATGTATGTATGTACTAAGTATATGACTTATTTTAACCATTCTCAACTTTCACCATCGACCGCATTAGCAACAACTAGTCAGTGAAGTGAAAATAAAATAAAATGTTTAATAAAATATTATAAAACCATTTAAAAGGTAACTCATCTTAAATTTTATTATCACAAAGTTAAATATTGTTAAGATTCTCGATATTTTAACAATAAACTGCAAAAACTAATGCCTTTGAAAACGAGTGAAAGTCAGTCATTTTCATTCACCTTTCTTAGTTGAAATGCCGGAGTAATAACATGTTTTATTTTATAGCTACAAAATTAACCCAAATACAACTTGAAGTGCCATGTTTAATGTTCTAGACTGATACTGTACGAGTATCAATGTAAGCTAACCTAATTACATAGAAACTCAATTGTTCTTCGCTGCTACTCTCTCTATCTGGTGATAAATCATTATATCCTTAACTAGTTCGAATTGTCTAGACTACCTTTCGAGTGGTTCATAATATCAAATCTCCTTTAACACAGGTCATTGTACCTTTCTAGGGGCTAGCTTGACGTGTGTAATATGACCGTATATATTATATATTGAAGTAATATTAATTGATATTCCAAAATACTTTTTAAATGTGTTAACTTTTACTTAACCCTTATTTATTATGTAAATCAATTACAATGGGCATTGGTATAGATGCCCAAAAGGTAAGACAATACACTTTCTACCGTGATATGGTGAAAAACTGGTTCGGAACACTAAATACAACGCAAAACATAATTTTATTATGACCTATTTTACGGACTTCCTATATATTACGATCTAAACTCGTTTTGACTAAGGGTTTCGCAAAGTCATGCTTTAATATTGATCTCGAAAAATATTTATACCTTAATTAAGTATAAGTACTTATGCAAATATTAGACCGAATGTCATGTCATGTATAATCAAGCCGCTTGTTAGAAAACTTGCATTACCAAGCTAAAGTAATTAGTTGTACTAATAAAGATTTTTTTTACCGGTTAATTCGATAGCCTTTTCGAAATCAGCCTTCTCTGGTACTCCGCCTTTCTCCGGGTCGGTTTTTACTGGTAGGTTCAGTGAAGGAACGACTCCTGAAAAAGTAATTAAAAAAATATTATTTTGTACTTACCATCTAAAATGAAACTAACTCAATGTTATTCATGAAACTAAGATCACTTTGAAAATACGCAAACAATAAACCACTTCGCAATTAGCATTAGGGGATGAGGAAGACTTACTATTATGGTAGAGATGGAAATAATTGTGATAACTGAGCGATGCTACAGATTTCATTCAGAAGCCATCCATTTATCCAACTGGCTAAGTGTTAAAGATTTTTACAGGGTGTCCCACAAAATGAGGATACGAAGGGGAAAAGCAAGATGTGTTTAAAAAAGGAACAACATGAATTAAATAAGCGTCTCAGGAACTTTAATGTTTCTTTAATATGTCAGTATTATTATTTTTGTAAAATGCGCTTAGACTGCTGATTGTTTGTGATGTTTTGTTGTTAAAGTTCTGATGAATCGTGTGAGCATTCCGTGCGTATTATTTTGCTAATGTACGCGAAACGAGTAAAACTTTGCGCTTCATTGTTCTATACACGTGCAGTACTAATAGTTCATTATTTCTATAATGTCCGGACTAATTAGTCGACTCTCAACTTAAAAATACTAGTTGTTATTCGTTGATTAGTACAATAATATTAGCAATTGGTTACTTAAAGTACCAATTAAAATTTGGCTACTTGTTGCATATGAAGTTACCTCATACTCAATTTATTACAACTTGGGTATAAATCTTCTTTCTCATCCGTTATATATTTTTCTACTCAAATAGCAAAAATATATGAAGCGCACTAAATAACATAATTATTTTTTCAAGCGGGCAGCAAATCTCAATATGAAACTTTATATGATATACTAGTTGACCCGACAGACTTCGTACTATACTATCAAATTTGCTTATGACAAAGCTTAAGGCGTTTTTTCCGGTACTCTTAGTTCAATCAGGGGTTACTAATTTCTTCTGTGTATGTAGTGACTATTGGGTCTTTCCCGGATAAAAAGTATCCTATGTTATAATTTGGGTCGTTATCTAGCATTCTGCTAAATTTCATTTATATACATACTGTAATTGAGAAGCCTTTTTACCTCAAACACACAAACATCCAAACATCTAAACTTTCAGATTTATAATATTAATAATAGAAAATAGGATGATTCAGATTTTGTTATAGAATATTTTGAAGCCATGTTAAGTTCTCCTAAAAATCTTGCTAAACTACCCAATAAAATATGCAGAATAATATAAACTTCCATTTCTCAATCATTTTAAAAGAATAGATGCTTAAGACAGCAGAAAATTAGACTTATGAATTAAAGACACAAAAATAATTTACCAAGTTCTGCTATTTTGGATCCAGGCCCATTTAACTGGTGGTCACCTTTTACATCACAATCTGAAAAATACACATTATTTATAAGTATAAGTATATAAACGTATAAATAGTGTTGTTAATTAATCCCTGTATAGAACTGATGAGTATCACCTGTTCTCACAAAGAAGGCTAGTCTGTTTGAATTGTAAAGACCAGTAGGTGAGATAACATCTAAGTATGTACGCTGCTTTATTAACCACTAACTAGTAGTAGTTGTACTTGCTCGCGGAAAAGGAATTGAAATATTTTTTATTATCTTACAATGTCTAGTATTTAATGAACAAGTAAGGCATTGGCGGAAGTTTAGTTCTATTGCTGTTGGTATTTTATCGTCCGTGGAACCACGACGAACGCAGCGTTCTGAATATCACGTGACATTTTTATAACACCAACAACTAACGACCAATTCATTGCATATTTTACTACTTTCTGTATATCTCACGTGACTTACTGACAGCTATTTTCCTGAAAAGTTCTACCTTTTAGAACATAGGAATAATCAGTGGATGAGGAATTTTTCATTCCGAAGCTCTGGCTACCCCGTTAAGGGATTTATAGCCGTGAGTATATGTATGTATGTATGTATGAATAATCAGTTTCTCTGCTTCTTTACAAAAAAAACCATTATAGCTCAGTGGGTAGAACAGCCGCCTTTTGTACAGAATTTATCATGGTTTTTAACGGTGTGTGAAAAATGGTGAGAAACCTCGCATATGGCGATAGGCCTATCTTATATCACGTGAATACACCGTCCAAGCAAAGGGTGGGTACTCTAAACACTAGATGACAATGTCACGTGATGTTCAGAAGCATTTATCTTTCTCTGCCATCCTTTCGGGATATACGACGTGAACGTTTGAGTTGAGTTTTATAAAATCAGAGTGCATGAGAAGGTCGACTAAAGAATCTCGAATAAAGACTTAAAAGCCCCGCACCATTACTATGTCTCACGTCCTAGAAGAGATGAAGTAGTGCTTTTTTAAGCCGATACTAAATAGTAAAATATTATACTAAATAGTAATTATGTCACTTTGTTTGTTAGTCGTAAATTGTTTTTGTAAACCTTGAAGTCTTTTTTTTTTTTTATAGTGGATAGTGAAATAAGTAAGTTTTTTTAATTTAACTATTTTCAATCGCAAGCATGAACTTTAACGATTCGGGACAGATTCTTCAGTGCAGACACTATGAAATAAAATAAAATATAATAACGTATTATAATAGTATAACATTGAATAGTCAGACTAAACTCAAACTTTGACGCAATGCATTCTCCAAGGGGTGGCGCGGATACTTCTGACTCACGTGTCATGTCAGAATAAAATTTTAGTTTAAAAAACTGCAGTCGCATTAATTCATTATTAAAATGTTAGAAGAGTTATACTAACTGTGAGGTTTCTTAGGTCCGGGGTCAGTTTCTACCATCCTATGCAGGCGAGTGTCGATGTATGGCGGCGCGTTCGGCTACAAATTTGACTGAGTTCCACGTATGGTGATCAGCCGCGATAGCACCCAATGCCTCTGTTGACAAAACACTTATTGCAAAACATTTATCAAAGAAAAACTACGTAGTGGGAAGCCGATGGATGAGGGCCATGCAGGACCGGTCGTTCTGAAGATTTCTAAATTAGGCGTAGGTATGCCCAGCAGTGTTATTATTGCCTGAGTTAAATAATAATATCTCCACTTGTCCGTAATTCCGCAGTGTCTCAGGACCAAGGTTTTTAACCAATGTGTGTTGCCAGTCATGACATATGGCACAGAGACGTGGCCTTTAACAATGGGCCTCACCAGAAGGCTCCAAGTCACTCAAAGAGCAATGGAGAGTGCTATGTTAGTAGTTTCACTACGTGATGGAATCCGAAACGAGGAGATCCGTAAAAGAGCCGGGGTAACTGATATTGCCCGAAGAATTGCGAAACTCAAGTGGCAATGGGTAGGACACATTGCACGCAGATCCGACGGCCGTTGGGGCTCGAAGGTTTTGGAGTGGCGGTTCGAAGGAGTACCGACGATTTAGTGAAAATCGCGGGAAGTCGTTGGATGAGGATAGTGCTGGACCTGTCGTCGTGGAAATCTTTAGGAGAGGCCCATGTCATTGCCATTTACGTAATAATAATAATAATGAATCTTATTTCAAGCAAGACTAAGAACGAAACTCAGATTCATCATATAAAAGATGCCGTCAGAGGGACGTTGGATTGTACCTGCGATCTGGACCACCGTGGTCATCAATAGCAAAGTACTACTGACCACTGTTTTATCATTTGAACTTGGGTAGTTGTTGATAGAAAAGTAAATCTCTTTGCTCAATTACACGACTTTAACCACTCTAATGATTTAGTCACAATATCAATTTTGTAATAACATAAATAATAAAACATCGTAAAGTTTTCAATTAATATTAGAACAATCAGTTTTGTACACTTGTTTATTTGTTAATGTCTTAATTAATACAAGGCAAAACGGTTTCAAGTGACATTGCTTCTAGTTAAGTCATTATCATCGTTTTGTAACACGGTAAGTAGTTATTGTCTTGTGTCATATGTTTTTTACAATGAACAATATTAACTAATTGCATATACTTTTACACCTATGAGAAAAGACTTTGCGGAAAATAATTGCGGGAAACCACAAATCTTATTTTTTATTGCCTGTAAAGATTTCATGTTCATGGTTTTTTTAATGAGTATTTAAGGTAAATAGAAATTCACAAATTATACAGAATTTCGCACAAACATATTTTTTTAACTTTAACTGCATGTCTCTGCTACATTAAATTAAACTTCATTGGAGCTCTGTTGGGCAGAAGTAGGGGGATATCTTGAGTTGGTCACAATTAAATGAATATATCTTGAGTACACCACAAGGTGCAATAATTTGACGTCGTAACACTCAAATTGGTGAATCATGGTTCTCAACATTGATGACAACATTTTGTTATTTACTTGCGAAAAGACTAAGAGGAAAATTTTAATTTCGCAACGCCAAAAAAGTATTTTTATCGAATGATCAAAATATTTGTAAGAAAGGAGATGATTAAAACATTAACTAAAATAAAATACATTAATTAAAAGGATGATGACATTTTCTTAAAAAATAAGATAAAGGGGAGTTCTGTATTATGATTTAATTAAAGGAACCTGTTTTGAAAGAACCTTGAAAATATTAAACTTCATCAGCAGAAAATGCATACATTGCTGAATTTTTTATTAGCTTTTTCGTAGGATGCAGCGCCGATATTATACTATGCATATTCACACCTAACCAATCAAAGCAAGCCTCTAATATTACTATTTTTCGCATAGTGATCGACTTTAAAATCGTGGTCATATTTTATAATTTGCAAAACGTTAGTGTGCATTTTGTGTTCCGAGTTATTAGTGGACTAAAAATTAACCAATTTCCGAATTCATCACCGGAAACTTCACAGCTTCCGATTAGTTATGAAGTCATTGAAATGGTATATTTAAAATAAAAACGCAGTTTATCTGAATTGCTGCATGGCTCGTTACGTACGGTTGGAAATCATGAAATATTTTTACATCAATACTTTTTACAAGCCAACATTCAATTCAATTCAAGGAAATTGGGACGCGCTTAAGAAAGACACGCAGATTTAAGGACCTTTGCAGTTTATGCTGAAAGATTCAGCTGGAGTAATTATACGCAGTGCAGCCAGACGCCTTCAAATAAGAATTCCGACATTGACAAAATACTTTTATATATACAGTTTAGTTTAGTCGATTATTATGTATTTTGTTAATACTTAGACATAATTAAGATTAGGATTAAGGGATAAAATTTTATAAGTTCATGTAACAATAGGTCTGCGGCCATACGTAAAAAGCCTCCTACCCTCAGTTGCCTTTTACATCACCCGTGGGGAGATATCGGTAAGTGCTACTCTGAGCCGACATTGCACAGCAAATTGCAAATCATGAAAATATCCAAGAAATTTATTTATACAAATAAAGGTACCTTCATTTGTAAATGAGTTAATAGAGAAAGGCCTTTAGGTAAAGTGATCTAGCGTGACGTACCAAGCCACTTACTGTGGTCTGTTTTACCTTATGGACTTGATGTTGGTTGGGAAGATGATGGACTTTGATAGAAGTGGAAGAAGAAAAATACTCTTCAAAGCTAACGTGAAGAATCAAGTATTATGGCAGGCATCTATAGATAAACGTCACTATTCCAAAATATGGATGATGCAACTAGCGATTTGACAACAAAACAAATATCAGAGTTACCAAGTAACATGGCAGGTGTCAGTTCATATCCATAACTAAACAAGTCAAGTTATGCTTATCTTATATTCTCATTGTTTATCCATAACCACATAACTAATTATGATTTAAAATTGTATATATGCTCGGCAATGTTACAAATTGTAGTTACTGAAGCGTAAAGAATAATACTAAAGAAATGTTTCATTTCTGAAATCTCTAGCTTAATCATGGTAGTATTCTAAACAAATTATTAGTATGTGTGCTGTATGTGTGTATGAGTAATGTAGGTAACAATAGGCGGGAAATGGCTGTCAGAGCGAGGACCTTAGCATTAGGCTGGCTCAGTTAGCTAGTTGGATGTTAGCTAATATGCAACCTACTGCTAATTAAATGCTAAACTGAAAGCCTACAGTTATATCATCTGTTTTATATAACAAACATATACATAGTGTCTTCTTCAGTGTAGTTTTTCCTTTACAAACCATTTACGATCATTGTTATTTTAATTGCGTAAGGTACTGCATAATTTTCCACAACAAGTAGTTAAAGAGATTAATGGAGCTAATATGGATGGTAATATCAATGAAGGACGAGCATGGAGGATACCCTCAGATCAAATTGAGTGTCATCTAAAAAGGTAGGCGTCCAAAGTATGAACTATAAAAGGACATCTGTCTATAGATTGTTAAATTTGAATGAAGCGCGAGAGTATTGATGGACCATACAAAGTTCATGTCCACAATGGGAACTAATTATGTGATAATATGTTTAAGTATATAACAACACACATATACATTAATATATATCTACACTCAAAATAGTCGATCAATATATATATCTGACAAACCATTCGGTTAGGTAGAGCCAATTTCGAGAACCATCGAATCCACCTCAGATGGCAGAATATTCCGCAGAGTCTAAAGACAAAGGTCTTGACCAATGAGTGTTACCTGTCATGACCTACGACACAGAGACGTGGCCTCTCACAAAGGGGCTCATCAGAAGGCTAAGAGTCACCCAAAGGGCAGTGGAGAGGGCTCTGTTAGGAGTTTCACTACGCGATTTAATCCGCAACGAGGAGATCCGTAGAAGCACCGGGGTCTTTGAGTTGCAAAACTCAGGTAACAATGGGCAGGGCACATTGCAGTGTTGTTGTTGTTGGTGATCGGATAAACCAGTTCGTCACCACAGTCAACGTTTTTGATTAAGAAGGTGAAGATTTTATAAATTTTAAAAACAAGATAACGGCCGTGGATATAAACATTTTATAATGTAAATAATTATTTTTTTTTGTTGAAAATCAAATTAGTTTAAATAATTACTTCAACGAATGTAGGATATCTTTAAAAGAAATCTACAACCATATACCCGTATGTAAACTCTGCACAATACCAAACTCAGGTAGAAAAATACTATGACTTATTAGCTGTGCTATATTTGAACGGGATATTCAATTATATTTACCATTACTTACAGCCAAAAGGAAGGTGGTCAAAGGAACTTATACTCTAGATTGCAAAACTATATTTTCTTAAAAATCAGTTATACCGAATATTCATGATTTAACAAAACTTTACATAATTAAAACAAGATTCACTTCCTCGCAAAGTTGCAAGGTTTACCTCGATGCGATCTTACGGAAGGTTAAGAAGCTGCGTTATTTCGGCCGGAAAGCGAGCACGTATGAATAATATCGAGTGAATGCGGTGATGAGGGTCATCGTCAGGGTTATGAAATCACGCGACAACGCACTGCTCGGGGAGCGGCCCGCATTATTACATGTACCACTGAAATACTCGTCCAGACGACCCAACAATCGGTTTTGTGTTGCGTGCGGTCAATATACTGCTGTCATTTAGTTGGCTTGGCGATTTGTTTTGGATACAATATGTTGGACATTTTATAAGCGTAAAAGAGCTGTGATTGCTGTTATTCCCTGGATGATGACCACAACACTAAACTGAAATTATAACACTAAAAGAAATACAAATGCTGAAATTCGTTGTTTAATAACTTCTGTTGCTAATAAATATTTACTCCTTCCTTTTTAGTTAAGTACTTTATTTTACATATATTGATGGTAAAGGTAATTTTACTGTTTAAGGTTTTTTAGTTGGGATTTAATTCTATTATACTGCACCTAATTAATTGTGTACAAGTAACTTGTATAGTACGAAGTTTACATACGGGTATATGGTTGTAGATTCTTTAAAGATATCCTGCAATGGTTGAAGTAATTATTTAAATTAAACATATTTTAATTAAAAAAAATATATTTACATTTAAGTATGTAACCTTGTTATTAAAACTTATGAACACTTAGTTTTGTGCATAGAATGATAATTTTATAATTAAAAGTTGTTACAATTATTATAATAAACTTTAATTCACCCCATAATTATTATATTGACTATCAGGGAAAACATTGTAGAGACCTATATAGCTGTGTTATACTTATCATGACACCGTGTATTCATACAAAACGGCGATAGACCTGCTCCCTATCAGAATACACTGTATAAGCAAAACGCGGGTGAATTTGAGTTTGAAAGAACATTCAAGCCGATGAACATGTGTGAAAAGTAGTTCTTCAAAAAGAAAACCCAAGCAAAATAGATTTTCAAGTCAAGCAAACTTCATGCCGTTTTGGAAACGTTCATTTGATACGAATCAACTCACATGAGGTATTATATTAATATGTAAGAAAAGAAAATTACAAATGGGTAAATATGGGTAACCTATGTAGTGTCGGCTTAGAATAGCACTACCCATAATCTTTTCGCGAGTGGTCGTAAGAGGCGACGAAGGGTATTGAGATTTTTAAAGTGATATTTGGGCGATGCGATAGGAGACCCATAAACACATCACAACCTTTATTTTATTAGTTTATAAGTTTGAGGAATTTCTTATCCAGAAGGTCTGGTTAGAAGGGATTTAAAACTGTGAGTATGGAGGTGAAACGTTTCAGCCAGTTTAATTTAATATAATTGTCCGATAAATATTTTTTTAAGCTTATTTATATAAAAACCAAGCTAATTTGGCCAATTTCCTGTACACCATTTTTGTAACTATTTTTTACTTAACCTTTAAACTTTTTAATTGAAATAGATCGAGCGAGTCAGAAATCCATATTTAATCAGTAGTAGGACCACATGCTTATAGAAGTCCTTACCCCGCAATTATACAGAAGCCAACTAAAGAACACTATATGTGTGCCTCTCTCTTTTTCATTAGGGGATTCTTTGAAACAGGTACTATTAAAGTTCGGTGGTAAATGAGTTCAGCCACCTCAAAATTAAGTAAAACTTGTTTATTCAGACTAAATCGCACATATTATTATATTATTACTTACAAGTAAATAAAAAACCTTTCAAAAAGCAGCAGTAAAAAGTAGTATTTTATGTGATAATCTGATACTGGGAAAAAAAGGTAGAGATGTGACCAGTCACTGTAGCATTTTTTTATAATTTAATTTTAATCGACTGATTCGGCTTCCTTGAAGGTTTTGAGTTACTAACAAATAAGAGAAGCCCGCACTTAGTAAGTTTCAGTAAGTTGCTTCATAAATTGTTTAACTCTGTTTGACTAAGTTATTTGTTGACAAAGGTAATTTACGAGTTCTTCTTCCAATATTACAACTTCCGAACACAAAAGACACAGTTTTATCTACAACTTACGACTTAGTGTAAGTAAATAAATAAATAAGTGTTCATATGAAGTCTGAAGTACACGATTACTTTTTTAAGGTTAAGGACTGGTGAAAAAAATTGGTGCCGCGAAGAAATTTCATAATACATGTTTAATTACAGCGAGCAAGGAAGTGTCACTATTGTGGAAACCAGTTGTACGTTGTACTGATACCAAACGAGTACCGATACATAACTAATTACTACTCGGAGTGCGGCTAGCTTCATGTGGGAATGCATTGGAATATGTTAGTCGCCAGATCTTTACTTAATACTATCGGGCCGCCCCGGATTTGTAAGGGTTTAAAGAAAAGATAAATATCCTCAGTCATTTATTTAGTCTATTAACTACACCAGCTATTCGCCAGTGAAGTCCCATCAAAATCGGATTGGCCGTTTCAAAGATTAGGCGGGACAAACAGACATTATAAATTAGTTTAAATAATGTAGATGTTTTAGTATATGTATCGTACGTACATTTATATGCATGTAGTAAAAAAGCCGGGTATTTTAATAACATACATTCCAATTTACTTTATTTGGACACATAACACAGCTCTACTCTACATTCAGCAAGTGGAACCTACTTTTATTCGTGTTTCCACAACAAAATATTTTATTAGCTCACTTTCGAATACCCATGAACCACCTATATCAAATTATAACCATTTGATAATGCACACTAGACCTGCCTATTGGCACCCAGGGCCATAAATCCCAGAAAGAGTACATCTTCAGAATTCGGAATTAATCACACACTTTTCGAAGTGCGGAGAAAATTGCAAAATAAAGAATGGGTCACCAACCTTATCGGCCAAGTATCACTTAAAAACCTCAGCTCTTAAGTCACCTCTTATAACACCCACAAAAAGAAATGCTTTTCTAAGCAGACACTCACTGCACAGTCACACTATCAACAAAGTATTATCTCCTGAACCCTTCCTCACAAGCAAACATGAAAGGTAATAATAGCCACGTGACAATAGTATGATTTTGTGGAACGTAATCACTTATTTCATTAACACCGACGTTACCTATTGTACATTCAATTAAAAGGTAATTATATTGATCAATACTTTATTAAGAATTAATTAATAATCTTAAGGAAATGAAGAGTGTGTTTACAACATAATGTAACTTTATGATTAGAGAAATCGTGTGAAGAACGAGGAAGAACGGGTGTTTTTCAGTATCACATATAAATTGGCCTAGACCTCGTTTTCAAAACGTACCCTTTTTATGTTTTGAATCATCATCATACTTTCCCAGCTAGATTTAGGCAGTAACATTTTTATTTATTAATTATTTTGAACATTACAATATTTTAGATATGCATTCAATAGGCAAAGTTGTTTAGTTTTATGTCCTTAATCGATTTAAAATAGAAAAAGGGTACATACATACATATACTCACGGCCATAAATCCCTTAACGGGGTAGCCAGAGCTTTGGAATGAGAAATTCCTCGGCCACTTTTGGAAGTTGATTGGGGAAGAGATGGTAATAATAAATAAATGTTTTTGGTGACGGGTCTCCAACCAAATCGCCCAAAAATGAATTTAAATACCTAGGACACTGGGTGACCTCTGACCTGAGGGACAATGCAGACATTGAGAGGGAGCGGAGTACGCTGTCTGTGAGGGCGAATATGATTGCCCGTAGGTTTGCTCGGTGCTCGACTGAAGTAAAAATCTGCCTTTTTCGAGCCTACTGCACCAGTTTTTACACGAGCGGCCTGTGGGTTAGTTATGCGCAAAAACAGTACAGTGCCCTTCGCATGCAGTACAATAATGCATTCAGGGTGATTGTGGGGCTGCCCCGTTTCTGTAGCGCGTCGGGGATGGTCGCCGAGGCGAGGGTTGACTGTTTCTACACCACCATGCGCAAGCGGTGCACATCCCTGGGGCGCAGGATCCAGGCCAGCCCCAACACCATACTGAGTGCATTTGCAAGTAGGTTTGACTGCGAGTATGTAAACCACTGCAGTATGATACGCGTGCATGTATCATACACGCTACCTAAAGTAAAATATTGTACTGTGGGTCGGGGCGTTATTGAATTGTATAGTTTAACTTTTGATTATTTTATTTTTTAACATTTATTGATTAAGTTCATTTTTATTTATTGACATTGTGTGTTTTAAAACTATTGTTATTATTTAATATGCATTTTATTATCTGAGAAATATATGATTTGATTTGATTTGAAAAATCACTCAAGATGCCCTATACCCTTAGTCGCCTCAATCTAGGTTGATTATAACTATACACAAACAGCGATTTTATCATATTTTTATTCTATACCTTTCAACACAATACAATTCGGAATGAAAGAGCATGTATGAAAAGGTTCATGACTGTAGTGAAGCACGGGAGGTAAAGAGGTTTGCAAGGATCGCATGAAGTGACGATTGATAGTCTTTGCCTACCCAAAGGGAACCTAAGGGCACGAGTATTTATATAATTTTATATATTTGTATTAAGTTCTTATAGTAACGATTATATTTATGGGTTAATAGCTTTTATCAACATATTTACGCATGAACACGAGTTATGCATATCAATAATGCAAATTAATTATAAAAACTAATTCATTATTTCAGGTTTCATTCTAATTAACATCTAAAAATATTTTGTAAAATCAGGAATAAGCTATAATTTTTATATATTTATTCACCACTAAGGACTCATGGGGTCAAATTTCTTTTCAATTTAAGGAGTACTTTCTTGCATAATAACTTGAAAAATAACCACCTCAATCCAAAAATCAAAACAATTGCATCCTAATATTAAAAAAATATTATTAATCTTACCTTTGGCTTTTTGTTATAACACCCAACTTAAATCCATTGAAAAAAATATATCTAAAAATTAATACACTGAATATTAACTTCAAATAAAACTTATAAAATCAATAAGATCAGGCGCAGCATTCCGGTAATTTTTTAAGTCACTTTAAACTTTGGCGAATATTTCAAATTAATAATTATAGTATTTAAGAATACAATTATATTAACTAAATATTATATATTATATGCGTTGTTAGTGCGAAGGCTATAGTGCGGAGCGAAACAGCCGCGTGTCTTGCGACCTGCCTACACCGAGACGAAACGGACTGTGCTACCTATGTGCGAGCATTGCTATTATTTTGCACGATATTCTCGTTACTTTACTTACTCACACTTAATGGATGAGCACATGACAAATATTTACATACGACTAAACATTGTTCAAAATACCGAAATTGATTTACCACGATCCGTGAAATAAGCATTATAATGATTACTGCAAGATAAAACATACCTATATATAACCAAGTCCCGCTATAACATAAACGATAAGCAAGGGTTTATTACCAATTTTGCAGGACTTAAAGACTTTTCCAGCTGGGAATTCTTTAGTAAGGTTTGTTATTATTCATTTAGATATAACTACTACTACGATAATTAAGTTATATGAAGTATTTACAATTACGACCTGAAATTAATTTGTATGAAAATAATTTGGGTATAGTAATTGAAGAAATACTGGTTAACCTCTTGAAATTGCTTCCTGGAAAATCGAATATCAACTATTCTTATTTGATTTATATCCTATATTATGGGTATTTTATGACATAGCGTCCTCGCACGTGCGTGATACATGGGCAAGCTGTATATGCTATTAATTTGGATTTACAATTACGTGAACAAAACTAATTACGGTTTTACGTATACGTTTTTCTCAGGATATGTTGCCTCACCGTGTAGGTCGTTGTGGCATCTCGCTTGTTTAATGAATTGTGTTTTCAAATTTGTATTTGTGTGTGGATTAGACTAGCAGTGCCATCCTATACCGACACTACACATCAGTTACTATCTATAATCTATATACGTGTGAGAAGCCTCCATTATCGCCCTATGCTACAAAAAGCTGTTGAAATCTCGAAACAAAATGGGTTCTGATTGGTTGAAAATATTGATATTTGGGTTTTTTGGGTTACGTAACAAAAAGGTAAACCGGGAAAGTATTAGTGAGGCTATGGTGTCGGTCCGCCTTCCATCCGCCATAACTAGGCTCTACTTCGTAAGTAATGATACTGAGAGAGCTGAAATTTTCACAGATTGATATTTCTATTGCTGTAATATTAAGATATACTAAAAATATACAAAGAAATAAATATTAGAAGGGATCATACAGCAAACGTTATTAATGGCCATAAAAAAACTTTTCAATTCGAATTTCGAAGGTAGAGTATAAAAACCTTTTTAATAGGATGGGCTGTGTAGTGTCTCGGCTTAGAGTGCTGTGTTGTGTAGGCATAGAATAGCACTACCCCGTTTCTTCCGGTGGGTGTACGTAAGAGGCGACTAGCGGAATTGGGCCTTTTAAAGGATAAATAATAAAAAAATTATTCAGTTTTCAAAGTACATAATATTCGTCTTAACCTAGTTAGTTATTTAAAGTACAAAATATAACATTTTCCTGTTCCTGAGCTAGGTAATTTACCTGTATTTCAGGCAACAATAAACAAAAAAGGCTTAAACTATCAGTTTTCATATAATGGTATTGGTAAGTAGTGTATAAATTATTATCAGAAATCGATTGTATCTAACTAATTGTATTATTATGATAAAAAAAATAAATAAAAACATCTTATATTAACTTATTATATTAAGCAATTCCTCTGATTCCGTGTATGTAAGATTTAATAGCCACGATTGAAGTTTTTTCTTGCATTCAAAGTTGTTTGAGTTATATAATTCTAGTAATCTATTAATTTTATTATATAAGTATGGTCCTAAAAATATAAAGAATGGCAAATATTTAACACGGCAACTGAAATCCTTTTTAGGCAACTTTCTATTAAGTCACAAAAAAACTAACTTTGCAGTGGTTAAATATCTTAGCAACTAAAAAACTATACAGGCAACAAAATGCTGGGATCAAAAAACTAAAAAAACGGCTGCTACTGTAAGGTATCAAATATATCAAGCGGGATCAGTGTAAAACTAGTTTAGGTATTATAAAACCTAATGTGGCGACTAATTTTTCCGAGGGGATATCATACATTCTTCACTGGCAACTATTGGATTTCATTATAAAAATACACATCTGGCAGCGATTTTTAGGTAGCTTTAAAACTGAAAATGGGTATTATAATAATGAATTTGGATATTAGAATATTGTTTGCAGATTCGTAAATTCTTGAAAAGGCGGCAAATGCGCTCGTGTGTCTGAGCAGTGCGGAGGCTGCGGAGCGGGGGTTGAGCCAATGGGCAGATGCAATTAAGTTACAGAAGGAAATCAGAGGAGGGACAAGATTAAAAAACAATCACCACAATTGTATTTGTGCTAGGTTAGGTTAGGGTTAGCTTGTGTCCCTTAGAGCGGAAATAGACGTCGATCTAAATAATAGACGTCGACACGCCGCTGTTAGGTTAGGTTAAGTTGTAACTACATATTAAAACTAGGCTAATCATATTTTACAATTATTTACTCAAAGTTTTAAACATTAAAAGCAAAATAATGGAAAAAAACGTTCAGAACAAGTATATAAAACGCAATTTATACATAGGCAACTCTAGTTACTCAAAGTAGGTAGGGTCATTTAAAAGAGGGAAGGTTAATAAAATAGACCAAGAATAGTTTTATAGCATGTCATAATTCGGTTAATTTAGATCCCTACAAATGTAGCCAAAAGTATTTTTTTAGGATCTTGTTTGTATTTATTTCAGACCCCATTTTAGAATTTATGAAAGCCTATTTTAACTTTTTTATCCGCCAACTATTTGTCGCCTTAGAAGAAATTCAATTGCCACAAAAGAAAATCACTGCCAGATAAAATTTAAATAAAACCTCAAAACTCATTAAAAAGCCGCCGCTTTCTAGTTAAGATGCTACCTCTAATTAGTCGCCAAAGTAGATTATTTACTATCCATTTTCAGTTTTTTTGCGACCCGGAATGGTATCAATTTGTCGCCGCGTTAAATACATGCCATAAAGAATCTATTTGTTATGGAAAATTTTGCACTATAGGTATTCAAACATACTATATCCTTTCGCCTCCTGTTTAGTGTATCAGGGTTGAAGTATAAGCTAGCATGCTGTTTTAGAACAGTGAATAGAATAAAGAGCTGGCGCACAGTTAGCACTTTGCATTGTTTATATAGTTCGGTAGTAGGGAAATAGAAAGGGCGCGCAGTAGCTACTTTAAGTAGCGCTCTTTGAGCTCGTTCCAGTTTTAACATAGTGGTTATGCCAGCACCTCCCCAAGATTATATATATAAAAGATGTTATAAGGAAAGAAAAATTTCGACACTGGCGGGAGCTGACACTGACACTGTAGCTCAGTTGGCAGAGCGACGGGGGCGTATACCCGAAGGTCGCGGGTTCGAACCCCGCCAGTGTCGAAATTTTTCTTTCCTTTAATAACATCTTTTATTTATGAGTAATAATCCCCACATGAGGAATTCATGTCAAAAAACATTAAATTATGTGATAGTTAGGCGTTTCCAACATTTGCATTCTATCTGAAAAGGTAGACAAGTGGCCGTCCGAATTAGTTAAAAATTCGGAGGTAGGAAACGCAAACACTACTTGAACGTGTAAAAAAGAAACAAAGGATAGAGAAATTTCGCGCTGGATGCCAACTGACACTGTAGCTCAGTTGGCAGAGCGACGGGGGCGTATACCCGAAGGTCGCGGGTTCGAACCCCGCCAGTGTCGAAATTTTTCTTTCATTTAATAACATCTTTTATTTATGAGTAATAATCCCCACATGAGGAATTCAAGTCAAAAAACATTAAATTATGTGATAGTTAGGCGTTTCCAACATTTGGATTCTATCTGAAAAGGTAGACAAGTGGCCGTCTGAATTAGTTAAAAATTCGGAGGTAGGAAACGCAAACACTACTTGAACGTGTAAAAAAGAAACAAAGGATAGAGAAATTTCGCGCTGGATGCCAACTGACACTGTAGCTCAGTTGGCAGAGCGACGGGGGCGTATACCCGAAGGTCGCGGGTTCGAACCCCGCCAGTGTCGAAATTTTTCTTTCCTTTAATAACATCTTTTATTTATGAGTAATAATCCCCACATGAGGAATTCATGTCAAAAAACATTAAATTACATCACCAACAAACTTTATTTTACCATTTTTTTCCACTTAACTTCCAAAAATGGTTTATTTGTAGTATTTTCTAATTCCTTAGCTCTGGCCACCCTTTCTAGGGATTTATTTATAACCGTGAGTATATGTATGTATGTTTTATAGGATCTGTCTACCCTGTTTCATATTAATGCAATGAAATATCGAATCTAAATCTGATAACACAATTAGCATACTTAATAATCTAGTTCAATGTGTTTGGATGTCGTTAATCTAAAACTTTCTTAATATTAATTCGGACTTATCCTTAAATCCTACTTTCACAAGAAGTGGATCAATCGCTGATAATGATTTATTAGTTAAGGTTATTCTCACGCTGATGCTTGTTACTTGAGACTGGATTATCCGATTTGTTTACTTTAAAATTAGGACAAACTATCTACAATACATACATATTTGGGCTGGCACATACTTTGCCCAAAGAATAAGTATTGCCGAACAAAGGGGCAATGCAGCCAGCCTTTTGGGAACCCTTCCCCCCCCTAGCGGCAGTGATTTTGAAAATATTTTTTATATTGTTTAATTATTATTTCTATCTTTTGTATATATATTTAAAACTCATAGATTAAGGTTATTCTGTACAAATAATTATTTCCTTTGTACATAATGTATGATATAAATAAATCTACAATAATTTTTTTTTGGAAATTTATTTCGTAGAAAATCAATAACTAAGCTATAAAGATTTCGGTTTCATTTTCAATAAGCTCTTGACCTAAAATTTTATGAATGAGTTAGGTAATGATAAATCTGAAGTGTAACTTAGAATATAAAAATAGTTCGTGAAATATTAAATATTTAATAACGAAATATTTATCCATATTGATAGCTATTTATTTATTCTTTCAAGGCATCGCTTACTACTAACACAGTTTTCTTTATTCGATTATTATATTAACTAAGATAGGTATATTGGTATAAGTGGTTAGACCGAGCTCGTAACCATTTTGTCTTTTTTTTAATTGTTATTTAATTAGTTCTTCTTTTTTAACTTCTTTTCACTGTATTATTGTATATATATTTTTGTTGTATGTGTAAAAAGACAAATAAAATCTTTTTATTTTATTTTTTTTCTTTTTATTATGCTGTGTAGTGCCGGCTTAGAATGTATGCATACACTATATAATGTCAATACCCCTTTTTCTATCACGGGCGTCGTAAGGGGCGACTAAGGATATGGGGTTTTTTTAGTGGGTTTGGGCGATGCCGTTAGAGACCCATCGCTAAAGATACATACATACATACATACATATACTCACGGCTATAAATCCCTAGAAGGGGTAGCCAGAGCTAACGAATTGGAAATTCCTCAGCCACTTTTGGAAGTTGTGTGGGGAAAAGATGGTAAAATAAAGGTTGTTGGTGATGGATCTCCAACCGCATCGCCCAAAAATCTAAAGATACTTTATTTTTACCATTTTGTCACCTATCAAAAAATCTAGTAGCCTTTACTACACAGCTTAATATTTATCCTGTTAGAATTATATGAAGTAAACTCGCATCTTTAGCTATAACTATAGGCATCGTAATGGATCCAAAGCTTGAGGATTATTTACGGAAGACAATAAACAAACAAGAAGAAAATAACTAAATCTAAGGCTACAACTGCAAATTGTTCAATATCATATGGCGATAATGAAACACGTTTAAACAGAAAACACAAATGACGTAGAGCCTATAATAAATCACGGTTTATCAGTGTCTCCCTTATCTGTTCGAGACGTTTCATGAAAACTAACAGCTTTTAATAACACTACCTATATTATCTCGTGATATTTCCTTCGTTGAAGTATAATTTTGTATTTAACTGTTTAATAATAATAAAGTTATTGTTTGTCTTAAAAAGAATGAATGCTATTTGGTTTCCCATGGCGTTCAAAGTAGTATACATTTGCTTTTCAGTATAACCACGTGATAAACAGAGAAACTTTTTGCCATTAGAGATATATTGCATTAAGATAAAATATATTAAATTAATATAAAAATATATTATTACGACGTTTCGATGGCCAACAATCTAGTAATTATAAACACGATTAATTACATCTTGAATTTAAATCATTATTATCTGAGTACTTCGTGCATTCTAACTACACACTCGCAATTAAATTATCTGTGCGTTATTTTAAAACGAGGTCTATGTTTATTAAACTGTGATGTGCTATAGGAATTATGCTTGAAAACAGTTGCTGGGGCAGCCACACAGGCCATCTATTTTAACTTTTTTGCAAACATTTTCAGTATAGGCCGTATTTTGACTTAAATTTAAACTTGCCATTCATTCAAATGGTTTCCATGAAACAAGCAGAGAATATTGTCACTGTATGATCCTGGTAAAACTCTCGCCCTTGAGTCAGTCATTATTTGGATTTTTTGTTAATTTTCTTTCGTTGTCTACTGATCTTTCCACATCCACACTTGCTCTATATGTATATCTCTTTCACAAACTTTTGTCGATGATGCGTTATTAAGATAAAATAAGTAAAATGAGCAAGAGCGGTTTCACAAATGAAAACTATAGCCGTGATCCAATCTACCAGAGAACTAAAAAAGTTACCATGAATCGTTTCAATTGAAATGATGTCCCTTAGATCATTGAGAGTGAGCTGGTGAGGTCGAGCGACGATGAAATCACATAACAGATTCAGGATTGATCTGGTAAAACTCCGGCTAGTCGTAAATCCAATTGATAATTGACTGATCAATTGTCCGAATAATAAATTTTAAAAATAGAAACGAATATAGATATAATAGCAATGTTTGGCATGTTGTGTAACCATCCCGAGTAACAGCTACGTGCTAATAAGTTAGCGGTTTCTGAAAGTCATATTACATATGCATAGTTCTACTCGATAAGTGTTTTAAGACTATTTTACAGACGCTATTTGACAGTTTCATTGAGTAAAATACATTGTTTTATTAAATGTAACCGCAAACTTGATCGATGTTTGTCTCGGGCTTGAAAAAAATTATGGATTATTGTAACAGAATACATATTTGTTTTAAATAAACGTTTGGTTCTGAGCACTAAAAGTCCACAAAATGATTAGTGTGAGATGGGAAATCGTTAAAAAAAACATTCAATTCACTAATAATTAAAGAATAAATAAAGGAAAGAAAAATTTCGACACATTTCCTTTATTTATTCTTTAATTATTAGTAATAATCCCCTCATGAGGTTTTCATGAACAAAAAGATTTGAATTCAATTCACACCTATAAACCCCAAAAAGGGTAGTTTATAAAATTTGCAATAACAACCACTTTTGAAAGATTACTTCGAAATAGATTGTCAAATATGGGATAGGTGTGTGATGTGAAAATCAATTGAAAATCCCCAATACCCATAGTTTCCTTCTACAACACCTACTGTAAGACCAAGGTTATTGCTAGTTTAAGATACCACTGCACAGCAAAATCAGCTATAAAAATACTAAAATAATAACAAAGTTAAAATCTCACCTGGCAGTAGTCCTTAGTGATATTGTAGTGGTTGCTGAATGAGTTTGTTCTACCACTAAAGTGGCTATGAACGGTGATGGTGATGGGTGATGAAACTTAACACTAGCGTGGTCGTAGCCCGAGGCAACACTCTCCGGGGAGTGTGGCCAGCCTCCAACATCATACAGTTTTATAGTCGCACACCGCGTCAGAAGCTGAGCGAGTCAACAAAGGAAATTCATAAACAAATACATTACTACTTTTAAATACACATCTAATTATTTGCGGTGGATTACTTTGTCGCACAACACGGGTATTTACAAATGTTCTACTGTAAGACGTAAACTCATAAACTGTAAACACTTTTTCTCGTGATAGTTCGTTAATATTTATTAATACTCCTTCAAACATGGCTTTATTATAAGTGCCCTACATTATTGAAAGAAGAGGTTTGTTAATAGGGACAACCGAAAATATAATTAGAAGCTTAAAGTATCAGTACTTTGTTTTTCATTATACCCAATGTGTTAGTGTTTTAGGAATCAAACTTTACAATGCAGAAAAAGTAAACATACATACATATTCTCACGCCGTTATTTCCCATTGGGGTAGGCAGAGACTATCGATCGCCACTTTGTACGATCCTGGTAAACCTCTCTGGCTTCGTTTACATCCATCAATCTTTTCATACATGCTCTTTTATTCTTCATACTGCGGACACCTGCCTTTTTGAGCACATTTTCTATTTGATCCAAATGTGTCCTCCGAGGTCGTCCTCTACTAACATTACCTTCCACATTGGCTCTATATATCTCTTTCACCAATTTACTGTCATCTATCCTCTCTTAAAGTATCAGTACTTTGTTTTTCATTATACCCAATGTGTTAGTGTTTTAGGAATCAAACTTTACAATGCAGAAAAAGTAAAATGAACGCAAAAACATTTTCTATTTTGTTTATCTGTAAGTGTCTTGCCATAGTTCTGTTCCGTCCAAACATAAAGTTGTTTATGAGGGTAATACTATTATTTGTTATCATTATCATAAATACAGATATATATATTTTACATAAACGCCCGGCTATATATCTCAAAAAGGAGTAGCTAGAGTTTAAGATTAATATTTCCACAGCCTCTCGTAGAAGTTGAAAGTTATGAGAATGTTTATTGATATAATATACCAGCCATATCACCCAAAAATCACTTAAATAGACCTAATACCTTTTGTTGCCGCTTACGCTCAAATCAAACTCGAAACGTACACGCCGTATATCCCCGAACGCGTTGGCAGAGGTACTTATACTCCTGAACATCACGTGACATTGTCCCCTGGTGTTTAGGCGACCCACGTTTTATTTGGACAGTGTACTCACGTGAATGGGGGCAGACCTATCGCCGTTTTGTACGAATACTCTGTCTCATGACTAAACACATATCAGCCATGTGGGTTTCCTCACGATGTTTTCCCTCAAAGTTAAAAACCATGATAAAATAACCACACATATGTCTTTAGAATAGACAAGTTGGGATAGGCCTGACCCGGGATTTGATAAGCGGTGTTCTACCCATTGAGCTATCACGTTAGCTCGACGGGTACAACACCGGTAAAAATGGTACAGAGCTGAAAATGACGTATTCTTCCAATGATTGGCGAAAAGGTCGGTCGACCTCGATGTCCAAAGACACCAGCCGCTATTAAAGCAAGAATCTAATCCATAAGCAAAACGTCTTGGTTAACAATATCAAGTTGCTTGAAGCAGATGTAATACGAGCAGCTATTGATGAAAGAACAGATAGTTTGGAGAAATGTGAAAAAGGTAATGGTAGGCATTGGAATTTAACCATAAATATAATGTCACTGCCATGTCACCATTTATATGAAAACATCATGTATGTAAGAAAAAATTTGAAAATACTTCCCAAAAACTGTGAGAGACATACTAGAAGTCTTAGAGATAATAATAAAATTTCAATTCAAAAGTACAGATTGTCAAAAATAAATACATATTTCATGGGTTTATGTGTAAAATTTTATAATAAAATACCTGATGACATTTTGAATCTAACAGAAAAGAAATTTTAAGTAATTACAAAACGCAGTCTTCATTTAAAAGCTTATTACAGTTAGAATTATTATATGACAGATGAAACTGCTTGGTATCACCAGGGCTCTTTAAGGACATTTCCAGACATACACCAACATTGTAATATGACTAAAAAAAGATGTGTGTTGCTGAGTTTCTTACGGGTTCTTCTCACAACAATACACCTTCCGAATCCGAAGTAGAGTCAATAGAGTAAGATTTAACTTATACGTAAGTTTGTCACGTTCAAAAAATAGAGAACAATACTTTTTATCTTATCTTTAAACTCAATTGAGTATGTGGGCGATATATCTGAAACATGCATTTTAATCATTATTATAAATACATGTATAAAGTACAAAGGAGATTGACCATTTTTGTATGAACGTTGGACCAAGTGCTGCCCAACATTGAATGATGGTACATAATGTTCCTTAGAGTAATATCAGACTGTAACCCAAAGCACTTTAGAATCTATCCGAGGAGTACTGAGAAAAAAAATGATTTTCATAGGATTTACATTGACGACTTAATCATAACCAACAGCTGTTTTGTAAAATAAAACACGGTATATTGTGAACAATGGATTATTTATTACTATTAAAACACTTGTTAAGTATAGTGCTTTAATTAATCAATCATTTATTCGTTTGCCGTGTAGTGCCGGCTTAGAATGTCGCTACCCATTTCTACCCACGGGTGTCGTAAGAGGCAACTAAGGGTATTGGGGCTTTTTATTGGATTTTTGGGCGATGCGGTTGGAGACCCATCACCAAAAACCTTTATTTTTACCATCTTTTCCCCACTCAACTTCCAAAAGTGGCTGAGGAATTTATAAGTCCTTAGCTCTGGCTACCCCTTCTAGGGAAATATAGCCGTGAGTATATGTATGTATGTATGTTATTCGTTACATGATCATAATGTAAACATTAATGATACCTAATCAATCATCATCATCGTCATCTATGATTATTGAATCTCAAAATAAAGCAGGCCGCCTCAAAACGTCTTCGTGCCTAGCTCACCCCAAAAATCAAACTAGGCAAACAACGTGAGCACAACTGCCGCGCCGATCGTTCGCCGCCCAGTAAAACACGAACAGCAATAATGATTAATTGAACGGAGCCCATGATTGTTCTCGTCAAGTAAAAAACGAATAGCCGGGTCGATAAGTGATGCAGATACGATAGTTCAAAAGTAATGCCGGGTAGTAAGAAAATAAGGAGATAAGTGCACAGTACGATTCACGTCAAAGAGTGGTGATAGACTGCGATACAAACAAAAGGGCGCGCGCGCAAGCAGGTACAGAGTAACAGGTATACATACACATCTGAATATGAGGAAGCAAGACTTTTGATTTCTCTCAAATCTCGCTGTGATTTTGTACCGTACCGTTCGATCAACTTGTCTTGGAATTGAAAAAAGGGCCAAATGCAAAAAAAATGTAAAAATAACAAATAAGAAACAAAGATGACTTCTGTTGCTGTAACAAATAAAATAACAAAGATGAACTATAAAACCTTGTTCATATTGTCAGTTTAAAATCGAAAACGGACAAGTGTGAGTCGGGCTCGCCCATTAAGTGTTCCATAGCTAGAATACTCTCTCAGCCATAGAGAGGCCCGCTCGGGATGGAGCGTCTATATATTATTATCTTAATCTCGTACATAGGATTAGCAATTAAAATAAATAAATAAAACAAAACTTTGATTAGATTTTTTAATTCAAAGAGCGATAATAACAATTTACCAATAAAAGATGAGAGATCTTTGCCCCGCAGTGGGATAATGTAGGTTAATAAAAAAAACAATCTTCTCTCTTAGTTATAAATCAGAAATTAAGAAAAAAAATATATAAACAACACGTCGTTGATATAAGATAAAATACTACTTTAATAATATTATATCAGTAAATATTTTGTATATTAAAGTAGGAAAGATATTTTTTTGGTAAATCGACTATAAAAAATCAAACAAAAATCTTCATAGGTATTATAATTTGTGTTAACATATAATCACCGACATTATAAAAAAATGGAAAAACATTATTTAGAATGTTCACCTCCATGATTTTTATAAAAACTAGTTTTAAATGCCAAGCTTTTCTAAATAATCATTTTAAATACTTTTATAAATCAAGACAAAAATTTAAACAAAACAATTTTTTCTGATATCGAACTTAGAACTACTCTTACATTTAACAAGTAGGGGGCTTAAACATATTTTTTCGGTAAATCAGTCTGTACATAATTTTAAATACTTTTATAAATCAAGAAAAAATTTAAACAAAACAATTTTTTCTGAAATCGAACTTAGAACTACTCTTACATTTAACAAGTAGGTGTCTTAAACATATTTTTTTGGTAAATCAGTCTTTACATAATTTTAAATAGTTTTATAAATCAAGAAAAAAATTCAAAAATACAAATTTTTCTGAAATCGAACTTAGAACTACTCTTACATTTAACAAGTAGGTGTCTTAAACATAAGTTTTTGGTAAATCAGTCTGTACAATATTTTGTTAAGTACCGTCCTATCTTTATAGGTATTAAGAATTATGTTAACATAAACATTTTTAATAAATGGCCTTTTTTCGATAAATTATTTGTAATATTGCCCTCCATGATTTTTTAAAACTCGTTTAAAATACCAAGCTTTTCGAAATAATCATTTTAAATATTATTATAAATCAAGTCAAAAATGTAAACAAAACAACAAGTGGTAACAGATTCTTTCTCAAATCGAACTTAGAAGCTACCTTTGCAATTAACCATACCATGTAAACAATACTAGGATATCTGTGTCTGTGACAGACAATGACTGTTATTTCTCTTAGACATGAACAGAAATATCTTTCTCACAAGAATATCTGTGATCATAAAACTATTATATTTATAAGGTATTTGTATATTAAAAGTAAATAACATTAATAAAATAAAAAAGCAATTAACACGGTATTGCACATTCAATGACACAAATTATTTTAGCACATTATATTTTGACAATAAATCATCATCAAAGTATTTTAACAAATATAAGTCTTATTATTATCAACAATATTAGACCGGGTCGCCAGAAAACATCCGTTAGCAAAATATGAGGTCCGCAATCTGTTTTATAAAGTATGCAAAGGGGTTCTAGGACTATTTAAAAACGCACGTTGCCACGCGCTGGAGTGATCACATCGCTCGGAATCTTTATGAAATTATACGTTTAGTGCGTTATTAGTGCATAAATATGTCTATCTTCCGAGGATAACATGCAAAAACCAGGGATAAGGTGAGGGACACGTGACCACTCTAGCGCGTGGAAACAAGCATTTTTGCATAGACCTAGAAGCCCTTGGAATACTTATAAAACAGATTGCGATCCTCATAATGCAAACAAAATGTCTTCTGCGATCTGCATAACATTATAAGAGTATTGACTTTCCATTATGTAACTTAGCTCGTAGCAGATAATCAAATTAGAGTAAAAGAAAACTTCTTCATTTACTAATTTGTAGTTTAGTTTTCTTCATCACTACTAGTATTAAAGAAACTAAATTCTTTTTGTGGCTTTTGTGCCAAGTTTCGTTCGACTACTGTAGGACCATCTGTATTTTTAGCTGATAAAATTTCTCGTTTATTATGTACATTTTCTTTCGTAGGCGAGTTAGACGGCGAAGAGAAAAGCTCATTAAAATCTTTTTTTAAATTGGATGACGAAACATTATAGCGCGCTGTACTAGATAACATTTTTAACCTAGAGCTGTAGCGACTATAGTCAACTTTAACATTTGACAGTACACATATCTTAGAAGTAGCTGGCCTGCCATCGTCTGCTTTAATGACATGAGCCGAGGGCGATAGTCTTATGAGCTTGTTCCTCGCATCCGGTTCTGAGTCCATGATATTTCTAGCAGGATTCATAAGAAAATTCTCAGTTATAGATGTAGCAGAAACAATTTTTATTTTTGACGTTGAAGCAAAGTCTTGACTTTTCGCGATAAGTGAAGTAGCAATCGGTTTCTTTAACAGGGTAGAACAAAAAACATCATCATCAGATGAATCGGATATTTTCTCTTTCGAAACTTTGTTATATTTTGAAATTGATGGAGAATTGTATTCTTTTTCTGGGGTCAACATATTACTGGCAACAGTTTTAAACTTCTTTGGGAAATCGAAAATAGTTTGATAGCTTTCATCATCATCAGATGATGACATGATAATTTTGCGTTTACGAACAGGGAGAAACTTGATAGAGTTATCAGAAGTTGAAGAATCATAACGTGTTGGCGAGTTATTAAGTGAAACTGCTTCTTCTGATGATGAAATATTTTGATCATCGATTTCATTCACACGAATCAATAAGCAATATTTTTTCAATGCAAAGCAATTACAAAATCCTCTTACTTCGGAAAAATCACAGAAACAACTCAAAATGCGATAGCAAACTTCACCAGACTTATTAGCAGTTTGGATTTGATGAATTTTCATGGTTTTTGGTATAGCTGTTAAATTATTTAAGGCAAATTCGTTGTCGTTTTTAATATTATCAATATTTTTAGCATCAATGTAAAATAGTTTAATACTAGTTTCGCCTTTTAACATTTCTATCGCACTATTAGCGCTAAGTACGTCAATTCCATACGATACTTTCTTATCCAAAAGTCTTTTTATAGTTCCACCTACACCATCAGCAGCTCCTTTTCCATGATAAGATTCAGAAAAATTCCAAGTAGCTCTAAAGCCTAATTCATGAGTAATTTTACTGAACAGAAAGAAATTCTTTTTTTGTTTATACTGAGTGCTTGGTCCATCAGAATAGACATGCAAAACATTAACTTCTGGTGTGGTTTTTTTTACATCGGCTAATACTGGCATCAAATGTGCCCAGATTGCTTCTGGAGAATGGTCTGTTGAGTCTGAAAATGTGCAATAAGATTGGGGTTTATAATTTTTTTTATAAACTACGCTGGTGTGTAATGTAATTTGGTATTGTGAAGCCCCAAAGTGAGCCGATTGGATTTGTTCATGCATTTTGCATGTGTAATTTTCGGAAAAGTCGCAATGTAGCATAACTTCATTTGACTGTAAACTATCTTTAACTTTTTTATAGCAGGAGTACTGGTGCCGTATGTTAAAAATATGCACTTTGTAAACAGTGAGTTCTTTTTCAAACATGGTGATTAAATTTGCCAAATTTCCATTTCTAAGATCTTTTTTCACTCTTTTCGAAGATTTAGTTTCATTATTTTTCACATACTCAATTTTTTGCACAACCCATTCCAGCCATGTAACAGTCTCCTCTTCCTTATGTTCAGTAAAATTGTATTTAACACACTCATTTTTACATTTAGGGCATTCATTAAACATACATTCTTTTGAATCAATTGTGCATACTGTATCTTTTATAATATCATCGAGTTCGTTATAAACATTCAACACAGACAATCTTTTGAGGGCCGTAAATTTAAATTCTATATTAGAATGTATCTTACAAACGCAAGTATTTCTATTTGACAGTTGTGGGCTGACAACATAAAAAGGCTTATGTCTTATAAATGTGGAATAAGAAATTTTGCTACCCGTTTCTACTTTGAATTTTCGGTACAAGTTAAGCAAACTATCCAAAAGGTATCTTTTTTGCATTTTTACCATATTTCGCGTCTTCGTCTCTTTTTTGCCAGCAGATGCACGAGATACGTCGTCTTGCAAAAAGAATGTTTCTATTTGTTCTTGGTGTTTTTTGGTACACTGATTGTCCTTTGGTTTCGAAAGTCTAATTTGTCCTCTTAACCCCAAGTAATGTCCTATCTGAGTTCGCATATTATAT
Organism: Bedellia somnulentella; assembly: GCA_963576735.1. Classification (NCBI taxonomy): domain Eukaryota; kingdom Metazoa; phylum Arthropoda; class Insecta; order Lepidoptera; family Bedelliidae; genus Bedellia; species Bedellia somnulentella. Next base: position 11,189,640 of record OY755182.1, read on the forward strand.
TTGCAAATCAAGTTTCTTTTAACCAGGTTTTTCATAACATTTCTTTCAGTGTTATTTTGACAATCCCTGTAATGTTCTGCCAAAACCGTAGACATTACATTTTTTTCCAATAAAACTCGTTTTACTCTTTTTTTATCTTCTGCTGAAACACTATTCAATGTTTGCAAAAATGAATCTGATTTCGAATTAGGTGTCAATGGATCTATATTTTTATTATCATGTTGATGATCATCAGTGGATAATTTTTGACATTTTAAAAGCAAATCCCTTCTGTACACCTTTTTTTGTAGAGACGCTATTCGTCGTTTCATTTTTTCAATTTTATTGTTCTGTCTTTCTACTAGTTTTCTTAATTTATGATGCTTTTGATGATATTTCTTTCGAGATACAAGTTCTTTTTTATCACTATTTGTACTATCTTTCACAGCTTGTTTTTTTTTTAGATTTCGCCATGTCTTTCTTCTCATATCTTGTTGGCTTTTAGGCAATAATGAAATTTTAACGTATTTGCTTTTTATCCTTTCGCGATTTTGCCTTTGCATTTCTTCATATTTATCTGGATGATTTTTTTTGAGACGTTCTCTGTATAAACGTTGTCTTTCCGCTGGCGATAAGGGCATTTTCTACAACAAACAAACTGTTTAGTCAAATGTACTAAGTATCATATTATACATGTTATACATATTGTTGCTTATTAGAATGAACGCATCTGTTTATTTGTCTGTCTGCCTGTATAAATATATTCAAAAGCATAAACCGCGGGTAAAGCTACAGGCGAAAGCTAGGATTACTATAAATATTCATGCCTCTTAGTTAATATAACCTTAAGATATATTAGGCAACTAGAATTTTTCCATTGTAGCGAAATATAACCACATGACTCTTGCCAGTTAATCTATTTGAGCAGCATGCAACTGTATAATGTTGATGTAATTCAGAAGACATTATTTCATTCAAAATTAAATAGAGATAAAAAGTAACATGATATTGTTAAACCAGTGCCACAGTAGCAAGAAAACATAATATTTAATGCAACAGCAATGTGTAATGTGTATGCTAGATTTTTTTAAAAATAATATGTAGGTACGTAGGAGAAATCATCCAAATTATATTTAATGTACGGAAGAAAAGGAATGGCTATTAAATGGAGGATTAGTTTAAAGAGTGTCTGGCTAAAACAATTAACTAACGTAAACTATTCAACCTCACTTTTGTAGGGAGAGACCAGCAGTTTGGCACCAGTATGATACTTAACAATACTAATTGTTGCCTGCAGCGGGTGCTACAGATCGACAGACACACATACGTACCGGTCAAAATTATACACCCCTCTTTTTGTATCGGGGGTTAAAACACTGCAATGAATATTATAATTTTAATAAACAATAGGTACCTATTTAATATTACATAGTACACATGAAATAGTTAAGCTTAAGACAACTCTCCTTGGGATTTTGATATACCTAGATATAACAGCAATTGTCATTTTGTAAATACAGGAGAAGTCACAGGATATAACCTATATTCCTCACTTTCCAAATGTGAATACGTCTTTACTTCATATTTGTTACAATTTGTTTGTAACGTCACAAATAAATGTAACAAATCCGCAACAAATATGAAACAAAACACGATGTGTAAATAACCTAAAAAATTCTCAAAACAAAATGACAATGTTTTTAAGCTAACAGTCACCATTTCGAAATAATTCGTTGTCAAACCTTATGATATATACATCAACACAGCATAAATTACTTACCAAAGTGTTTGAAACTGAAGTCATCAAAATGAACAAATTTTTGTTGATTTTTCACTGCACAAATAAAAGAGACGCACGTTGTTGCTAAACTGAACACAAACAAAATGGCTGTCACGCAAAGCATTTAAGACCTACTGACGTTGTCTATGGTTTTAATGTTGCCAGAAATAAAATTTATTTTCTGCTATTTTTTGTGTTCACACAGATGAATAACAAATATGAAAGATTTTATAGACGGCGCCAAAACTATTATTTTAATTAGTTTTTACTAAAATAATTTATTATATTACAATAAAATATCGAATTATATGATATTCTTCATAAGAAAAAACGATTTAATTTATATAATATGGCTTGTAATATATTTTCCTCATTTCAAAAAGTTGATTATGGTTGCATAGGACATTTTCAAATGTATGAAAAATAATCTACTTCGAATTATAAATTATTTCTTTTTTTATTATTTATTCAGAAAATACAATTATTTATATATTTAGTTGATACATGTTTTAGTAAGTAAAAATAATAAATTCTTTTTAAAAATAGACAAAATGTCAAAATATTTTATCTATAATAAGACGTAAAAGGTTTCTGAAATGTACAATTTTTTTGCATTTCGCCCAAAAGAGACAGTGCTATACAAAGCTGTCAACGTACAAAAAACTTGTTTTGCGATACTAGCGAGGTCGGGACCTGACTAGAGGAAGAATAAATAAGATAATAATATTAAACAACAACGTAAATCTTATAAAAAAATGAAATATCAAAAGTTAAAGTGCTACGAAAACCATAAGGTATATTATCGGATAGTACACAACCTCGTGGATGTTGTTTTTTTTAATTATTTTTCTTAAATACCCTTTTATGTAAGGTAAAATAAAAAACTATTCCCACGCCTGGGCAGCATTTGGTCCAAAATGGTCAATCTCCTTTACCCGCGCGGCGGCGGTGGCGGCGTGACAAATTATGTAGTTTTTGTATGTATGAAAACCTTGTGTATGTACTCTTTTATCCGCATAAAGGGTAACCTACGATTTTCATGTATTGGTGGTATCAAGCATGGTTGTGGCATCAGAATTCATCCTGCATCATGAGTTGGCATTTTATTTGTCATTTGCTACGAGTATATGGTAGTCAGAAAAGCTTTATCGCAATGATTCAGATATACTGCTGAGCTCAAGCATAAGCAGTATTCTAAATCACTTTATGAAAATAGGCTTTTGTGCTCATATCTACTATATCTTCTATTCCTAAAGAAAAGTAACCGACTAGAAAAATTGAAACATCATCTTATCTCTAATTGAGGCAGAGTGAATGTCAACAAATGCAGAAGATGTCAGCTCTACCACGTCATTAATACCTTTGATAATTGTGTTTGTTTCGGTATCAAATTAAATCTTGATTTTTTGCGTCTTTGTCTGAGACGACACCTACAACTACAACGGATACAGTGTTTTTTGTAATGATTCCACACGGCTGGAACCGTGTGCGTCTTAACTCTGAATACATACATAGCTACCTAGATAGATAAGGTCTGTTATTTAGAAGAATTTGAGAAAAGAGGATTTAATTTTAAATCAGCATATTAAGCGTATTTGTTGTTTTACTGAACCATTAACGCAATATTTTTTAAAAACTATAATAGATTTAAGTAAAACTTGTGATGCTTTTAATTCACAAAGTAGATATGTTATTATTATTATTATTTCTATTCATGATTTTAAATGCTGACTATAAGTAATTACCGAAGCCCAAAAGTATAGGTTCAGAATAGAAGAGCACATTTAAATATATACATTACTAATATATATATATATATATTACTAATATATAAATTATGTATAGTTAATGTATAAATACTGACACAATAAATATTATTTAATGAATAAATAAATACAATACAGTACAATAATAGTTTTTAACGTCACATAAAAAAAACAACCGAAAGAAAAATAAAATTTCATTAAAATAGCTTAACCTTGGTATTAATAAGTAAACTCAAATGATCAATCGTAATTTTGGTGTGCATCAAGGAGAAAATTGCAGTGAATAATTATTTATCTTTTTTATATCCGTATATTATGATTATGTTAGGCGAAATTGTTGATAAGTTTTGATCAAACAATATCTGCTATTTTTCCGAGTCTATCTTTTTTTTCAACATAGATCATATTTAGCTAAGTTCTCTATGACAGACATACATATACTCATGGCTATAAATCACTAGAAGGGGTAGCCAGAGCTTTAGAATAAGTAGTTTCTCAGCCACTTTCGTAAGTTGAGTGGGGAAAATATGAATCATACATAAGATATAATAAAAAAAGTTGTCTCTAACAGCATCGCCCAAAAATCACTTACAAAGCCTCCATACCCTAAGTCGAATCTCACGAACGGAAGAAATGGGGTAGTGCTTTTATAAGCCGACATTATTGAAATAATATGGGTTATTTATGGTGATTGAACTATTTACCAATGATTTAAGTTGAACTACTATGTATTTTCTATTGCGATAGAAATAGGCGCACGGATTGTTAAAAGAATCACGTTTAACACATAAAACCTATTTTTATCAGATACTTTAAGTTGTAGTGATAATTACCGTGAGATACATCTTATCATAATATATTTTTTCAATACAAAAGATTATTTGTAGCTTAGATAAACCAGCCATTTCTTGTGCGCTAGATTTAAGCTATTCCCTAAAATCTGATTGTTCAAGAGAGTACAATTAAACGCAACGGGTAAAATAAAATAACTATAAACAAAAATTTATTGTGCTTATTTAAAAAAAAAACATGTAATACAGGGTTCCAAAGATTTCTTCAAGTGTTATGAGATAAAATATTTTTTTTACCTCTTTACCATTCGTTATTTTCCAAATGCACCACATTAATTTTTAGTAGTCGTTTCTTACTACTTATTGTATTTTACTTCCTACGACAAAATTTCACCTTTACCAAAATGACTTAAGTCTAGCTCGCCTGGGATAATACCTATCCTATTAATATTATAAATGTGAAAGTTTAGATGTTTGGATGTTTGTGTGTTTAAGGCAAAAAGGCTCCTCAAGTACATAATGTATATAAATAAAATTTGGCAGAGTGCAAGATAATGACCCAAATTGTAACATAGGACACTTTTTATTCCAGAAAAAATTAAACAATAAAATATTCACGCCTAATTAACTAAGAGTACCGGAAAAAAACGCCTTAAGCTTTGTCATAAGCAAATTCGACAGTACAAAGTCTGTCGGGTTAGCTAGTCGCTCCGCAAACATACATTGTTAAAAACTAAAGCAGCTACTATGTCCAATCGTAAAAAAGGAAACATATTCGGCTGGGCCCGCTTGCGAACTTGACTAATGATTGAACACAGTAAATAGGTTGCGATCGCGCCGGCTGACAGGGTAAGCAGCGGAAAATTGTCGTGGCCAATTTATCAATAAAGACAGTATGAAGTGTTCCGGCACAGCGGCTTCGAGTGATTTTGGACAACATCGCGAGACAAGGAAGGATGCACGAATGAGGCATCATTGATTCCATCATGCGAGGCTGACAACCACTGTCATCACGAGATTGTTTAAGAATAGAGTTGAAGAAATGTATTGTACATTTTTACAAGATATATTTTTACTTTATAGGACAACCATGAGGTCTAGTATTTAAACTCAAAGAACCTCAGCAATATTTTTAAACACCAAATGTATGGTTATAAATATAATGAAAGGGTATATAGGCGATAAGGGTATAGACCTTTAGATATAAAATACTGCAGCCACTTTTTAAAAGTGAGTAGCGAAAAGATTACAAAAAAAGGATGCTTCATCCCATCAGGGTCTCATAACTCATCGCGCAGAAACCACTTAGAAACCTTTGCACAGCAAAATATAATTATAAAAATATTGTCGGTCACGTGACAGAAACGCGACGAATGAACAGAGCGCAGCTGAGACACTGTTTAGTGCTCAACTAACACAGCTGTGAAAATTATAATTTGATATTCTCTACTAAAATTTAAACCATTGTGTCAAATAAATAGAAATAAAATATAATTATACAAAGTTATAGTATTTACGACGTATAACAACAGAGGGTTGGTAGAGGTGTATGCCTGGGTATGCAAGACATTTTACCGATATATGGTCACAGTATAACAAATAGTTGTAATAGAAGACCGTGTATTGATAGTGAATGGCTGGTTATAAAAGACATAGGTATTGTTTTCTTCTTATTGGAACCTGCTGGAAACATTGCTTCCTTGAAAGACATGTGAACGATGAAACGGAGAAGATATAATCAAATTCCCCTGAGGATTAACATATTCCTATTACACGGTGAGCATTTCTCTGTATACATGTATGTGTTAGTATATATTAATATAAATACATACAGGCTGGCCCATTCATTGGTTTTAACTATGGGAAAGTCCTAAAATAAAGACATGGCCCGCGCCCCCCAGGATCAGCCGCAGGCAGATAGTATAGTAGTAAATAAAGTGGTCATCGTTCCTGGCAACCCCTCACACCTAATCGCATTCTTCATTATTTTCATACCAATATTCTTCCATACTTTCACTATTTTTGTAATATATTATACATTCCAATGAGGCAATATTTGTAAGAGGCAGTATTTGTTTTGAATGAAGTAATCTTATGACCAACAGATAATTAATTTAAAAACTCCGATTCAACCTGATATCATAAAATATAAACCTCGTCTTATTTGTAAACAAAATAAACAAAATACTACGAGTAGTTTACAATTATATTACATAAATCTGATATAAAATTATATACTAAATAAAAAGATTATACACATATAAATAATATATATACTACATATACTGAGGCATGTCCGTATACATGTTATATTAATTTATAAAATACTCACATAAATTTTGTTATTAAAATCATAGACATAATTTGCAACAGGTTTACAATATACTGGTGAGGTAAAAAAAAAACAATATGCCCTTAAATATTGGGAGGGAGCGTAGCCCATACCACAGCTCACATTTTAAAGGAAGAGGCGTAGAAATTTGTTGAATGAGATGAGAAATTTAAGATAAAGAGATTTAAGTCGTGAGAATAGGAGAGAAATTGTATACGTTCTTTTAGATAGCATTAAATGTATATAGAAGAGTTAGTGTGTGCAGTCCGGCGGTGATATTAATCAATATTTCAGCGTTTTGTCAGACCCAATAGTGCAAGTAAATTCTGAATTCTTTGTAATTTCTTTAAAATTTTCCGTTGCCTTATTAATTGCAGTTATTGAACGACAAGTTTATAAGTAAATACCATTTCAAAATACGATAACAACTACACTAAAACAACTACAAATATAACTATTGTTACGTAGGTATGTTAGTGGTACATGGTATGGCTAGTATGTGTAGTTACACCACCACCACCATTCAATACCATAGGTGGCACCATTTTATATGTAGAGCTATTCTCTTCCCTATAGAAAAGTCATACAAAAGTGTTATAGATTAACCGCATTAAGAAAACATCATCTTTTTGCATGAAACCGCTGTATACGAATATGTTCTTATTAATAGTTATCCATTTTCCTGGTTTTTAAGTCATCTTTTTCATGTTTGTCCTCTGTTTATTGCACATCAAATGTTTGGTTCGTAGATTTTTTACTCAAGCACGTGCGAAACTCAGCTTGCGTGTTTTTATAAGCACACAAAAAGTAGGAAAATCCGAAGGCCCGTCTTAACACTAAATAATTAAACTGGGTACTTACGAAATCATGGTTCGTATTCAGTAAAAAAAGGAAATGTAGGCGGCGTTTGCACTGAAAAGGTTGTGTTGATGCGTGGCGGTTCGTGTTTTTCATTCCTTAACTTGGCACACGTGAGCTAGGCACCTCTCGACAGAAATATTCATATGCGTCTATCACTAAACACGTGGACTGTTTAGCAGTAAATAATAAACTGTTCGATGTATTTACTAAGTGATGTTGTTAAGAAAGCAACGTGCTCCTCTCAATCCAGTTGGTGAACTGAGGCTTCAGGACGGAGCGGCGAGTGCGTAGTTGACAAAATAACAAGCCACACATCCTTCCTGCTGACACTTACCTAACTACTTACATTAAATGATAGAGCAAACGACCCTACTCTCCAACTTGCAAGTATTAAACTGTCTTTTTCATTCATTGATGACCAGGTTAATTGAGGAAAATCCTTTAGCAAATCAATCAACGGTATGCAAATTTGCACCAGACAAAAAATATTCCACTTCTTAAAATCATATTTCCGAGAACTTATATTCCTCTATGTTTTATGTGGGTTACCAATATGGCATCCTGTTAATATTTTCTTTCACTGCATACATTCATAATTCTTTTCATTTACCCTCTTTTCCTGTTACTCTTTACTCATGTCTATTAAACAACGTTCACGACAAATGGCTCTCCGTATACTTTTTTGAATTAAAATTAAGAAATGGGTTATACATTGAGTTGGTAAGGTATGAAAGCATACGTGATGTTAGTCTCGAACATCAGCGCTATAAATTCGGGTGGTGGCCAGTTGGCTATCCATGCAGAGTCGACCGCTAACAGTATTATTGAGCAATCTTCTCATTGCGAGCACACCCTACTTACGTACGATGGAGCCAATCTACAGAGCCAGCCCCACAAATCGTAAAGTCAAATTGTTATTTAAGGTCAATCCTTGTACAATTACTAGCATAAGGTCAATGCTAAATTATATCTTGATTCGAGCAAACATATCTTAACAGCTCTGGGTATTTTAGATACATCTACGAAAAGTTAGCATTTGTGCCTTAGTTTTCCTCGAAAGCTTGTTAGAAATTCAGATTGAAATAATAGTCTATCACTCAAAACTAATTATTTATTTATTTATTTAATTATTTATTCATAAATATAACCATTACAGATTTTTTATAACCCAATGCAGCTATATTTCACATTAAGACAATATATTTACTCAAAGTAATCTCAAAGTCAAGTTGGGTTATTAAGGGTAAGGGTAGGGGGCCTACCAAAATAACGTTTTACAAGTATTATTTCTTTATATATATTTAAAATAAAAATAATAGCAGCCGTGATAGCTCAATGGGTAGAACACCGGTAGGGTAAGGGCCTACACCAATTTTCCTTTTCTGTGTGTTAACCATAGTTATAGCCACATATGTGTGGTTAATTTATCATGGTTGTTAGCGGTGAGGGTCGTGATCGTGAGTAAACCCACATGGCTGAGTTGTACTTAGCCATGTGACAGTGTATTCGTACAAAATGGCGTAAGTACACTGTCCATGCAAAACATGGGTACTCTGAACACCAGGTGACAAAGCCACGTGATGTTCAGAAGTATTAGTACCTCTGCCAAGCCAACCCCTTCGGGGATATTCGGCGTGAACGTTTATGTTATGTTATTAACAAATATTCGTCAGAAGTCGTTAGTCTGCCAACCCGCAATTGGCCAGCGTGATGGAATATGGCCAAATCGCCCTTTTTATCTTCCCAAGTCGCTACTTGCAATACTTGCAATTAACGGCTATATGATCCGCGAACAAAGTGTTATCACTAATTACGTTTTATTTACTACGGTCCCATTACACAATACGGCTACGTAGTGCATCATATTACGTTTATTTTGTATTTTTTATACTCGTGTCGGTGTTACATTCATGCTAGCTTCAAGCCACAATCGATTATGGGTTTTGCAGACGTGCTATACAAGTAAAAGATGGCAATTTAATTTTGGACTGTCCCATTATGAAATCACCAAGTTGGTTATAACTTTTAAGTATAACGCATTTCGAATAGAACTTCACTTTTATTCTTTCACTTTTATTATGCGGTATAACACCGAAATCTAACTCTTACCACTTATTTCGTGATTGGATAAATATCCTATGTAAGAACCTTATCACCAGGGTAGCAGGGTTGTGTCAGATAGTAAAACTACGATCAAAAAATAGAAGAAGAAGAAGAAAAACGTTTATTCGCCATTTGTAGGCACAAGAAGAACAATTAACATAAATTTTTACAACTTAATTTTAACAACATTTAAAATAAATTAATTCTAAAATTTAAAAAAAATCAAAAAAGAGAATCAATAAAAAACATACAAAAATTTGTCATGCACTTCCTGTGCCACCTAAACAGCTGAAAATGTGCATTCATAAAGAAACACTATTTTTCACTTCGCACAACCTTACATTACATATACTTCTGAGGGATTTCATTTCCACTGCATTCACTCTACTTTCATGCCTCTTTTGCCATGCCCAACATTCACTACCAAACATCAGCGTAGGAACCAGTACCTAACTGCCTTTTCAGAAAGAATAAAGAATAAATAAAGGAAAGAAAAATTCCCGCCTGTGTCGAAATTTTTCTTTCCTTTATTTATTCTTTATTTATTACATGAGGTTTTCATGAACAAAAAAGATTTAAATTATGTGACAGTTAGGCGTTTTCAACATTTGCATTCTATCTGAAAAGATAGACAAGTGGCCTTCCGAATTAGTAAAAATTCGGAGGTAGGAAACGCAAACACTACTTAAACGTGTAAAAGAAATAAAGGATAGAAGAATTTCGCGCTGGCAGCCATTGACACGGTGGCTCAATTGGCAGAGCGTCGGGGAGTATGCCCGAGGTCGCGGGTTCGTTTCCCGCCTGTGGCGAAATTTTTCTTTCCTTTATTTATTAGAAACATTTTCTATGTTCATGAAAAGTGGTAAATGGGGAGGTATAACTGTTAAGATTTATATAATTGAACACATGAATTGTGATGGAGTGGTGATGGTGAAATCTGTGTCAATTTGATTCTTTCGATTGCGATCATCAAGAGAACAGAGCCCTCGATTGTGATTGAGTCTCAGTTAAGCAATTACAGGATATCCTATTTTGCGTTGAACATCGCCTTTGGACGTTTTAGAGTTGATTAATAAATTCTTCGAATGAATAGGCCACTCGTACTAGTAAACAATGGCACAGAGAACAACGGAGCATGGCTGGCATCAAAACAAACGCTAGCAGATTTCAGCGCTATTTCCCACGAGTGAGGCTCGTAATTCCGCTTCTATCAGCAGTATTGGGTGACCGCGTGTCGAGCGAATGCGTCATCACCCAGCTAGTAAACAAACCTCATTCACCTCCACACTAGGATAACGCCATTAAATAACACGGCTCATCATAAATAACAGGCGAGTTGTAGTAATGCGTTCTCGCGCAATTTATAAAGCACTGTATTGTAACGTTTCTTCTCTTACTTACGATGTTTTCTAAGAACGAAACATACCGTACTCTGAGACATTAGGGCAACTTCCGTCCGCGCAACACACGTGTGGGATATTCGATGTTGTGATAATGTTAGTGCACCTTTATGATACTCTTCATATCATTAGGGAATGTAATGTAGCACAGTTGCGCCGTGTCAATTTGCACGAAGGAATTTCTTTGTGTTATGCCATACAAACAGTAATTTTAGAAGTGTGATACTGACGTAAACAAGTCACGTAGAGCCACATGCAATAATTTGGTATTTCAATGGGAATTAAGGATAAACAATGCAAGTCGAATTAAAAGTATTTATTTCCATTTTCAAGGATTCTTGGTCAAACGTGAAACCCATATATAGCTTCGCCATGTCTGTTTGTCTGTCCGTGGCATATCTAACAAACCTTGCGTTTAGACGTTGAGAGTTAGAATAAGTTAAATCTTTTTGTTCATGAAAACCTCATGTGGTGATTATTACTAATAAATAAAGGAAAGAAAAATTTCGACACAGGCGGGGATCGAACCCGCGACCTCGGGTAAACGCCCCGACGCTCTGCCAACTGAGCAACCGTGTCAATTGGCTGCCAGTGCGAAATTCTTCTATCCTTTATTTCTTTTACACGTTTAAGTAGTGTTCGCGTTTCCTACCTCCGAATTATTACTAATTCGAAAGGCCACTTGTCTACCTTTTCAGACAGAATGCAAATGTTGAAAACGCCTAACTATCACATAATTAAAATCTTTTTGTTCATGAAAACCTCATGTGGTGATTATTACTAATAAATAAAGGAAAGAAAAATTTCGCCACTGACACACAATAAATAATAATTTACATGTTCCTGTAAAGGACTGTACGTAGGCAGGGTAGAAAATCGGAAGAAACATTTTATTATGAATTCCGATTATCCACCCCGTTCAGGGTGGATAATCGGACATGCGTTTCCGAATATCCGACTTAGGGAGGATTTTTTAGGGTGGATAATCGGAATAAGCCGCGTTTTGATAGATTTAAGTACTTTCATTGATGAGTTCCTATGACCTCCATTAACCTCCCTGTCGTCTAAAAATTGCATAACGACAAGATTTGTGCATCAGCCCATCTGAGTTTCAAATGTATCCACATTACAATTTATACCCCTTTTCGCTGACATTTTAGAACATAATTTATTTTGTGAGTGGTACACATCATGGCATTTAACAACAAATATTTGTAGTGTTTCGACATAGACAATATACAGGGTGTAACAAAAGGGGGCTAACAAGCCAATACCGGACTGTTAGGGAGATCATTCTGATCATATTTTACTGTGGGACTAACTTTATTAGAGAAACTTTATTTTTCTCTTCACCATAGAATTCTGCTGAGCTTTCGTCAAAAAATGAACTGAAAAATAAAGTAGCTCTAATCAAGTGGGATAGTACATTTTGTTTAGAATCTCAATCCCACCTCAAAATCCTAACTAATGGCTTGATACTCGTACCCCCCTCTTGTTATGCATTGTATATAACTTGACCTGTTGTTGACTGTACGAGACTTGAGAGTTCAGTTTGTATTACAACCAGTGAGACGCATTCTCTAGTGTTTAATTTGATAGGACATATAGGGGTTTGGTTAAACGACCAATGAAACATCTATAGAAATTGATAAATTTACTGATAAAACATGAATTACAACAAATGGCATCTTACACAATCTAACAAACGGAACTGAATACTAATAAGAAGTGTATACGATCCAAAATTAATACTATCATCAAGGTGCTATTGTAAAGCAGAAAGCGTGAGATTGAAACATCTTGAGAAAACTATGTAAGTATAATTTCCTATCAAACTCTTATATGATCAGAACTACTTGAACTTCAACGCTTTAATTTGATCCCAATAACAAAATTGTGGGACATAATCAAAACATTGTCTTGTAAAGGAGCGTCCGAAAACTACATGAGGCTTTTTATTAAGTAAGCGGCCGAACTAAAACTCACCCAATCTTTAAATGGGAGTGGTATTGACTATCGTTTTAAAAACTATTAATAGAGTTTAACAATTATTTAATTAACTATGGGATATACAATATCTTTCTTAAGTATGGGTAGATACTAAAAAGTAGTGTTTGTTAATATAGCGTTGCATAGTTTAAGGACGCTCCTATGTTAAGTACGAATAAAAGCTACTAGTATTATGTAACATCAAACATTATTTTAATATTATGAGATATTACTTAAGCTTGTAACACCTACAATTATTGATTTTGGAATGTGGTGTGAGTTGTAATTGGTATAAAAGTGGCCTATTGATTATTAGATTACTATATGCTATTACTAAATAAATTGTGTAATTTGCTTCCTTTTCTATTTACTTTTATATAAATATTACTGAACTTATTCAAAGGATATTCAAACTTTAAGTATGATTCAATACTGCCTGTTGCTTTCGACCGATTTCTGAATTGAGTATTCCAGCTGAGAACAACTTAAGTATAGTTCTGTCACATTGAAATCTTAACAACTGAATGAGACAAAACGATACTCAAGTCGTTCTATCAATTCAGAAATCAGGCGTTTGTATCTTAAAATCAATATCAAAGCATTAATGAACTTAATTAAAGCTATAAAATGAAAAAAGAAAATTTGCGATCAAAGTTAGAGAATCTTTTATAGCAAAAATGTACTTATCGATGCCCACATTCGCCAATTCTCTTGAAAATATAATAACTCACATACAAGTTAAAGTACAACTAACAGTCAAATTTACAAATAAATTAGAAACAAAAACAACGTTGTTCTCCATCAATCACAATACGAAGGCTAGAAGAGACACAGCAGTATGGAGAAATGCTTCAACTAATACCGAAAAACGTACTTATACACATAATCAATATAAAAAGCAATATATTAGCGACTTGATTAAAACAACTATTCACGTAAAACCACACGGCACCGGGCGCAATTGATTTCATAGTAAATCAAAGTATTAAAAAATAATTACTTGCTTGTCACAGATTTACAACGCACAATATGCGAGCAGACACTAACACACATACACAAACAACCTTCGAATAACACGACACTCCTATTCCCTATTAAATCTCTGCAACAGTCAACATCAATTCGCACCACTGTGGTATCAACATGCCTACCTACATTCCTAATCAGATTATACTTAACTTTATAACAAAAATATACTTATGTAAAAATATAAATTAGTCATTATATTATGCTTTATAAATACTTATGTACTTCCGACATACACCTTATTGAATACACATTACACCGACTAAATCTATACATAATAGAATAATATTAATTAACTTGATTTAAACGACAAAAGAGTGACTAAAGCAATGGTTACACCAAACAATAAATAGTTAAAATAAGAGTAGACAGTCGCTCCAACGGTATTGACCGTTTTTTTTAACCCAATTAATTTCATAAATACTGAGAATGTATATTAAACATTTAGAGATTCTTATTAACTGCATCAGGTGATCAATTTCATAGCCATTTTGTTAGTACTGTAGAGTTTGGAATGTAGTTCTGCTAGAACTGGAAAAGTAGTACTTTTAAAACATTTATAATATAATTTCCTGAATCCTAAACTAAGTATTATAAAATATAATTCGAACATAATTGATGATCTGTATATTAAAAATTAAGAAATAACACACGATTTAAATACACCACCGCTATAAATATAACACATTACATTTTTAAATCCTCCTCTCCACATAATAATTTTAATCGTAACCGTAAAAGGCACGATTGTACACATTATTATTGTGCTTAAATGTTCTATTCTTATTTATACACTTTGTAACTGAGATAATTTACATAATATTGTCCAATCTACATTAAAGACCCAACATTGCTTATTTACAAATCGATTGATATTTTTATTTTTCTCTAAGCCTCTAAGTTTACAATTTCGACAGATCCATCTTCAAATGTAAGGTGAATCAAGACAGACATTTTAATCACTATTACATTTAATTTTTTTATACAAAATTACAGCGATATCATGTCACTTATTTTTTGATTGGGGAGTATCATCGCCTCCAGTTAGCAAATGTCTTGCTATCCCATTCACTCATTCTTTTCACATATTACAGTTGCGTAGTGTCGGCTTAGAATAGCACTACCCCATTTCTTCCGGTGGGTGTACGTAAGAGGCGACTAACGGTATTGGGGCCTTTAAGGAATTTTTGGGCGATGCGTTTGGAGACCCACCTTTATTTTACCATCTTTTCCCCACTAAAATTTCCAAAAGTGGCTGTGGAATTTTTAATTCCTTAGTTCTGGCTACCTCTTGTAGGGATTTATAGCCGTAAGTATATGTATGTATGTATGTACATTAGAGTGAAAATCTCCCATCGCAATGGAAGTAAGTTACACCGTGTAAAGTGCACCTCAAGGCGTAGTTAGCGAGGTCAGCAGCGGCGTCGTTTCCGCTCGTCTAGTAAGTAGGACGCGTCTACTTTCCCGCGCGCGTTGCCTCGTGAAAGTAAGCGTCTGGCGATTTTGTTCACTCGGTCTTTTTGGCGTTCTCGGCCAGTCTGTGAAAGGAAAAATGTTATAGACCCACCTAGTTATTTGTAGAATGACAGAGAGTGAAAACGATAGATGGAATACAGAAGGAAGGCTGTTAGATGTTTTTGTCGCGTTTTTCTCGAGCATTCGACGAGGTTCGTTTATAATTTTGATTACCGTTTTTAACATTATATCTAAACCTTAATTAATTTCTTTATGATGTAATCTTTAACTGGTAACCAATTTCATATAAAAAAATATTGAATTTCTAGATGCTCAAACTCAAATAATAAATACCTTCGGATCTTCATTCTGCTGTTGAACAGGAAGTGGTTTCCTCTTGATTTCCTTAGAGACTGCCTTGGTCTTGGTTTCCTTCTCTTGGATGGCACTGTTCTGTTTGGATGCTCTGCCTTTTAGGTACTCTGGCAATACTTCGTGAGGCTGTGATTATAAATGTTGTTTTATTATTGTAATTTATGCAATCAATATGTATAAAGACAGCGATATACATTATAATAGCCACAAGTGCAGTTAACACACCTAATGATAGTACAGTAGCTCGAACTATTGATAATACATACATACATACATACATATGCTCACGGCTATATTTCCCTAGAAGGGGTAGCCGGAGCTTAGGAATTATAAATTCTTAATAATAAGTGTAATTAGAAATTTCTCAGCCACTTTTGGAAGTTGATTGGGGAAAAGATGGTAGAATAAAGGTTGTTGGTGATGGGTCTCCAACCGCATCGCCCAAAAATCCCTTAAAAAGCCCCAATACCGTTAGTCGCCTCTTTCGTACACCCACCGGAAGAAATGGGGTAGTGCTATTCTAAGCCGACACTACACAGCTACATACATATATAATCACATACGTATTTAGAAGTGGGAGAAAGATTGTAAAATAAAGGATGGTTAGTATGGACCCTCGGTCTACAGCCCCATCACTCAAAAAAGACTTCTTACTATCACTAGTACATTAATAACTCTCTACGCGCTTGGTGCAACAATCTATTATCCCTATGTTTTAATACAAGTATAATAATTACCGCATAAGTCCTTGTGATCTTAAGCCTCGTAGGGAAGTGGTCAAAGGCGTAGGCCTTAGTACAGATAGGGTATTTAGGCCGTGAAATCTTAAAGAAGAGCCTCGCGGTACGATCTACGCGTAACTCGCTGATGTATACGTGGTCTTCTGATGCGCCTACTGGACGACCCTGTGGATTTATGGAGCATTAGAAAAGAGGAATATTATATTCAATATGATAAATATAAATAAATATAACACAGATTTAGAAGAATAAAAGAGCATGTATGAAAATATTTATGGATGTGAATGAAGCTAGAGAGGTTTGCCAGGATCGTACAAAGCGGCGATCGATAGTCTCTGCATACCCCAATTGGAACTACGGCGTGAGAATCTGTATGTATGTTAAAATAGCCCAAAAGTAAAATAAGGACTTATTCTTACTGTTAGCCTATAGATCTATACAGGCACCTACTCAAATGGCTCATTTAGGTAAGTCAGTATGGAAAGGCTGAATCCTAAAGACATAATATGAAGATCTGTTCTTTGGAATCATTTCAACAAATTTATCAAGGGAACTTACGATCTAGCGAGTCGAACGGGGAACAATTGATAAATTACAAAGCACTACTTCTATTCAGAGATTGATTGTGTTAATTAAACATAAAATTTCACTAGAAAACGTGATTGAATATAAGTCATTATTTTCACATAATTTATTTAAGTAAGTGTTTAGGTATTGAAAAACAGATTTCATTCAGAAATTTTACTAAAATAAATCAAAGAATGTATATATAGAATATAAAATAGCTTTTACTCATAATGACACTGAGTTTCATACTCAAATTTGACCGATGTCTAAATATAATAACACACACTGTCGTAATATTATAATCAATGATGTAGTTGTTTCTACGAACATATTTTATTACTTGCTTAAGTTTCAAACTTCCCATACTAAGCCAACATAAATGGCCCATACTGTATATACAGTCTAGGAGGAGTCAACTGGAAACCACAAAACTCTTAGTAAGTACTAACTCAGTTTGTAAAACTAACCTTGCAATAAGTATTGAGATCCATGACCCAGCACTGCGATATCACCAGCTCGATCGGCACGGCCTCGTAAAGTGGAACTCGCATCACTTCGTTCGGGAAGAACCTGGTAAAATTTATACGCATTTTAGACATTGTACAGAAATTCTGTGAAAAATTACACAAAACATATATTTTATTTGTTGTTGGTAATTTACGCTATTTGGCCTCTTTTGGCTTAGAGTAGGACTGTTAATTACGAATGAAAAAAATAAAAAAAAACAAAAAAAAATACGGCGATTTATAATTCGGTATGCAAAGTTTTTTTTGGTATTTATTAAATATTTTTATTCGATAGTAAACACGAAAATAAAAGACTAATTTGAATATATTTCATTTAAAATGAGTAATTTTAAAGTTATGATTTTTTAAAGATTGTTCAACTTTTGTACTTTTTGACGTCATCGATTGATAAAATCACGTAGCGACATGCAAATGAAGCGAAATGTTTTATAAAAATGTTGCTGATTGCAAAATATAATACGATTTTGTGATGTCAAATGAAATTATTACAATATTATACTAAACAAACCTATGATTTTCAATATTTTATTAATAAACTGCAAAACCGTATGTCTTTGAAACAACATTGAAGGTCAAACACTGTTACAGTTTTTTGATAAAATGACAGTCATCTTAGCTTCAATTGATATAATTTCAAGAAAATATTGTTTATAACCATAATATCTCGAAATGGTTCTGTAATCAGCATCACTTTAGTAAAACTGTGCATACCGAATTACGTTTGGATCAACAGTTAATTCATAGATATAAAATATAAACGACCTGTTAATACTAACTTAAACAATATATTTTATTATTATCCCTAATCATCATTACTGATATCACTTTCTTCATCATTATTATCGCGAATTACAAAAAATAATTTTATTACACCTTAATTGGTCTCTAGTAGGCCCAGATCTACTCTCTACATGGGTGTATTTCCCTTCGTCGTGATACCAGTAAAAATACCTACTGACTCAAATATTGTCTTATCTCTACCATATCTTACAATTTGTAACTGAACATTTAGATTTAGCTTTATATCGAATCCAGCATTTTCCTCAATTCTGTTCCTCGTTATGCAACACTTTGTTCAATTCTAACGTCACAATTCTACAAATTAAAAGAACCACTTACTTCCTCGTAGGCTCATGGAACGTCTCGTGCGGTCTCAAATAGTGGTGTCCGTACACGTATCTTTCTTGAGTGACCTTGTGCTTCCACAGCCGCTCCACGCGGAAGATGTCCAGCTCTGATACCGGAATCGGACCGATGGTCTCGTATGTGTGTTTGCGGACTTCGCTCTATGGATAAAACATTAGAACTGGTTGAACAACTATGGTAGGACTAACATCATTCATAACATTGTAAGATAGATTAGGCATTTTTTGACAAGAATTTGGGGTAATTGGGAATGAATTGCTTCGTTTGCAATGATTTGGGTTCGGTATGAAAATTGTATGGATTATGCTTTGTGTTTCCACAGCCGCTCCACAATGTAATCGTTTAGAGCGCCAAAAGGCTTGCCTTCTTCAGATGAATCCTCTGCTTAGGCAAATAGTGGGTGCAATGAATATCACAGATGACAGAAGTCTAATACAGATTTTTTAAGAAACAAAGAAACTATAATACCTATTTTCAGTATTCAAAAATATATAGGCACATCATATACATTCCATGTATTGTTGCATTCCATTGCCTATTAAGAACAACGACAGTACCTAAAAAGTATAAAAAAACACTATCAATCAATTTACCTTATTCTGCAACTCATCGCTCTCCTTCCCCTTGCCAATATTCTTGACCTTCTTCCTATCAAGTCGTTTAGTCTTCGGCGTATCACAAGCGGTTCCATTCTTCTGGCTGACATCAGGATGTTTCTCGTCGATGGGAATATCCCGGAGCACGTACACGGTGTCGCCTTGACGCACTTGGAGGTCACCCCGCATGAGGGATAGGTAGAATTGGTGGCCGTCTTCTGTGTATTCGTCTAACGGTATTTCGCGGTTAACCTGGGTGGAGATAGAAATGATACAGTTATGTTAACGTAGAATAGTACTTTTCATGTGTGTTTTTGTATGTTTGCCGTGTGTTGGCAGCCTAGAATATCAATACCCTTTACTTCGCGTGGGAGTAGTAAAAGCGACGAAGGGGCTACCAGTGAATGGACAGCTGCATTACACTGAGAACAATAAACATCTTACTGCGTTCGCCAACCCGCATACCAAGCGTGGCAATTATGGTTTTTACGAAAACGAATCAGCCCCCAGTCCCCGACGCCCCCACTATCCCTGGCTACGGCAGCGGTTATGGTGACGGTTGAGAAGGGGTGCTAAGAGTACCCGGCAGAGATCCTGCTGCCAAAAACGACGACCTTTGCTGAACCATATTAAAATTTATTTGTCTCGCTCACACGACCGAATATTCGAATTTTGACATTTCTGATAAATGAGAATGTATTCTCGACGAATCCATCGATACCTCTGTAGTTGTCGTTGGTCTCATTGTTCTGTACATATCAAAATGTCAAAATCCGAATATTTGGTCGTGCGAGGGAGAAATAAATAAATTTTAATATGGGTAGAAGAGATAAGTATGCTAATTATTATCGTTCTCGGCGTGAAGAGTAGACATGCGGACGTGCGTACCTCCCTTGCAGCGCAGCGGTGGCAGCGGTGCGGCGCGGCGGTGTCGCGCACGGCCATGCAGCGCGCGTGCTGCCACACCGCGCACGACGCCGCGCCGCACTGCACCATCAGCCCCTCCTCCACGTGCAGCCCGCACACGCACATTATCACCTCCTCTGTAATGTAGCACAAATATTATCGCACGCTTAATACTACAGTGACCTATGTCAAAATTCTGATGTTTTGAGTTACAATTTAGTAGTAGTAGTAAGTTAGATTTTAAGGTCTGTGTAGTACAGACCTTAAAATCATGCTCAACAACATTATGAATACGAGACGATAAAGACCTAAGTGAAATTTAACCTTTTTGTGTTAAGAGTACGGGTTTTCTCGTGCCTATGTTGTAGAGCATGCTTTTAAGGTCTGTGAAGTATACTAACTCAATTCTTAAAAATTTTGACATAGGTCACCGTAGTATTAAAAGATAAGATAAGATAAAAATATTTATTATTTTCAAGAATGTTTTGAACAATAATTGACCTTGTCCTTTGCACTAGGCTCAGCCTGTATCGCAAACGGACAACTACATCACATATTTATTTTCACATATTATTCTTACACAATACTAAGAAAATTTAAATAATAATTCCTTATTTAGAACACAGCGAAAAAATAAATAAAAAGAAAATGCAAAAGAAATTAACTATAAAAAAAAAAAAAAAAAAAAATATAAAAGAATAAAAAAAAAAAATGAGCTGACAAATTAATTCATTTACTAAAGCGATATTTAAGAATTTTCTATACCTCAGCATTTGTGTGTTTGTGTGTAAGAGAGAGTGTGAGTGTGTGTGTGTGAGTGTTTCTGTGTGTGTGTGAGTGTTTGTGAGTATGTGTGTTTGGCGCCAATACATCTGCCATGAGTCAGTTTAATTAGGAAGTGATCTGAATCAGTGCTTCGGTCTCTGCAGACGTCATTTCCATCAGCAAGTTCGTAACCCTTTTTTTAATTATTTTGATAGGATAGTCCTGTAAATTGGGTATTAACTTAGAAATTTTAGTGTACACAAAAGGAGCCAAAAATGTTTCAGATCTTTGTGCAAAACTAGTATTTACTTTAGGCACATTTAGCATTAACTGACGCTTAGAAGTCCTGGTTTCGGAACGCATATGATAATGTAGGTTTGCGTGGGTCTTAAGTACCAGTCTTAGACAACAAAGTTGACGAACTGTCAAAACTTTTGCCTCCCTGTACAATGTGTGTGTTGGAAACCTGCGAGGTTTTTGCAGAGCAGTTTTTAACACTGCTCTTTGGGCACGTTCCAGGACTATCAAAATGGAGCTTGCGCATCCACCCCAAGCCGAGATGCAGTAGTTTAAAACCGATTGGCATAGTGCAAAATAGACTAATTTTAACGCGGCACCGTTTGTAATATTGCGTAAAAGTCTGATAGCATTTGTCATTTTACGCACTCGTGTAGCAGTAACGCTAATGTGTTCACGGAAATTTAGGTTTTCATCGATGGTGATACCCAGATATCTTATTGATCGTGCACTTGAGATGTCCTGGCAATCACAACACGTTTGATCGTCGCTGAAAACAAGGGGGCAAGTAGATTTATGGACCTTTAGTGGGCCAAGAGAAGGGTTTGGTCGAGAAGCCTTTGTTTTGTGGAAACATAAATAATTGGTTTTAGCCACATTTAACGTAAGAAGATTAGACTGAAGCCACGCTGAGATCGATGAAATTCCTTTCTGAGCCAATCTTCTTACCTGGGCCCAGGTATTTCCGTGGAAAACAACAGCAGTATCATCAGCATAACATATCAGTTCAGCATTCCGCAGGTCAGCATCGGCCAAATCATTCATATAAATTAGAAAAAGGGTTGGTCCCAAAATACTTCCCTGCGGAACCCCACAAAGTATGCCCCGCCTGTCACTGATACGTTATTATTATATTACGATACGATTAAGCGTGCGTTATTATGTGTTAGTTAAGACTACTCTTCAAATCGACAACGATAAATTTATTCATAACTCTTCTAACCCCTATTAACATTTATTTCTATCTCGCTCACACGGAACGAAGATTCGAATTTTGCCAAGGGTACATGGTGATATGCCACTGCAGTTATCGCTTGTTTGATCAACTAGTGAGCACGAAACAGCGAGTTTGATGCGAATATATCTTACAAGGAGTTATAGAATAGTGCGGAAGAAATTATCGTAGGTATGAAGAATAAACCTCCAGGGCAGTGCTCTTTAATTATGACATGTACGAGGGGCTA
Organism: Bedellia somnulentella; assembly: GCA_963576735.1. Taxonomy (NCBI): domain Eukaryota; kingdom Metazoa; phylum Arthropoda; class Insecta; order Lepidoptera; family Bedelliidae; genus Bedellia; species Bedellia somnulentella. The sequence goes on from OY755182.1 coordinate 11,212,225, forward strand.
ATTATGTATCTTTAGCGACCACGGTTGTGTCCCAAATTGCAATATTGTCGCTGTCAAAAGTTTCAAATCGCATACAAATTTATGACGTTGACAACGACAATCGTGCAACTTGCGACACAACCTACAGTCGCAAACGATACGTAATCAGGGGGCGGGTCAATTAATATATGTGTGGGAGACCACTACATTATCTTCCAATTTCAAGATAAAACTAACCTATATTGATAAGCGGTGTTTGTTTTTATAAAAGAAGGTCGTTAAAATTTTTCTTTAACTTTATAGAAATTGTACTGTGACTTATACTTTGCCTCTTAGGCGTCTGTCCCCCTTAAAACGGGTTATTTGCGACATTTATTTCGAGATTGTCGCTGTCAAAATGTATTTGAATATATAACTTAGAGGACGACAATCTTGCAACCTGGATCACAATCGACTTTCGTAGATATATATAATATGAAGGCGTTGTCGGGTAGCCAGTGGCTGTATCAGATACAACCACTTTGATATGGCACTTGAATAATATGATACATTATAAATCTTAGAATAATTTTTGACATTATTCTTACCTGGCTTATTCTTCTGTATGAATCCTGCAGGCAAACTCTCTTCTGGTCCCAATATTTTAGTTAGATGCTCAACCAAACTTGTCTTTGCAGCATTGTATGTCTGAAAAAGTGTATAATTTCTTGTTTTAAAAAATATCTTCGTCAATATTGGCGTATCTTTATTTTGTGTTGGCAATTATAATTCTTTACATTGACACCGCCTATTAGTTATAATAATTAATTATAGATCCGGCTGCGATTCAATAAATATCAATCCCTAATCTTTCTTCCATCCCTGTTTTTGACTTGATAAGGTCTATTCGACATTGGTGAATGCCAGTTGCATAAAAAAGTGTCACGTTCCGCGAGCGAGTGGTTTGAATAGGCCAATGCATCGGCGGGAAAGAGGCAGCGAAATACTTTACGTTAACTTTACTTTTTTAGTCTTTTTCTTTGTTCTGCCTTTGTTTTTCAAATACTACTAAACCTGCGTCTATCGAAGCGAGTAACTAAGTTATTTTAGTCTTAATTACAATTTTATTTACAATACCTTTTTCAAATGAACGGCAGCAGCTCCCTGCGGTGATAAGCGTCCGAATTCCCGAGTAGCGTTTAAGAATACGAGATTGATATCCGCATCAAATTGAGCTACGGTGTCGTAGAATTCTTCGTCTAGCTGTTCTTTCACCAGGTTTAGATCCATGATAATGTCGGCACCCTCTTGAGATTTGGCGCGATCGTTCTTACGTTTTAACAATGGCGTGCATATTGGAACGCCTTTCTCGTCTGCAAGAAAGAGTAAAAATATTTTTAGTTTTACTCTAGTAGTATTTTGCGTGGATTAGCAAATAAATGGTAAACATAAAGTTAAAAATATAAACTACAGTGAAAGTGACATGACGATAAAGATATTTTAAGCAGAAATCAAGTATTTATGTGTATTATTACGTAATAGCTGTGTAGTGTCGGCTTAGAATAGCACTACCCCACTTCTTCCGGTGGGTGTACGTAAAAGGCGACTAACGGTATTGGAGCTTTTAAGGTTTTTTGGGCGATGCGGTTGGAGACCCATCACCAACAACCTTTATTTTACCATCATTTCCCCACTCAACTTTCCAAAAGTGGCTGAGGAATTTTTAATTCCTTAGCTCTGGCTACCCCTTTTAGGGATTTATAGCCGTGAGCATATGTATGTATGTATACTCTAAGCCGACACTACACAGCACAGCACCGTGAGTATATGTATGTATGTATGTGTATTACGTAAAACAAAAGTATTTTATATTTTGCATATTATAGTTCATGAAGAGAATAAGTACAAGGAACCACTTTAAAATAATCTCTCAGTTTTCCAACAAATTATTTGGTTACTTTTAGCGCATTTTAAGTAATGCTTCGTTAATTAAACCAAACATAAACGTTCACGCCGTTTATCCCCGAAGGGGTTGGCAGAGGTACCAATACTTCTGAACTCACATGGCAAGCGCCATCTAGTTTCCAAAGAAGGTACTTACGTTTTGCTTAGACAGTGTACTCACGTGATAGGGGACAGGCCTATCGCCGTTTTGTACGAATACACTGTCACATGACTAAGTACAACTCAGCCATGTGGGTTTCCTCACGATGTTTTCCCTCACCGTTAACAACCATGATAAATTAACCACATATATGACTTTAGAAAAGACAAATTGGTGTAGGCCCGTCCCAGGATTGGAACTCACGCCCTTCTGTTTTCGGGCGGGTGTTCTACCCACTGGACTATCATGTCGCTATCATGTCAATTAAACCAAATACCTATAAAAGAAATGTAAGTGACGTATTGTCAATGAAAATAAACTTACCCTTAGCCGTAACCACAGCATCATAGAGAGCTTTGAACACAATATTCAGTCTTTGCTTTTTGGGCAGGTCAGGATTATCATTTATTGGGGTCTTGATAACCTCTTCCTTTGGTGTTCGTAACGCTTGTAGTCTGTTCAGGAGTAAAGAGGGGTTCATGGTCTCGGGAAGGGATAAGGGGTCTACAGTAACACTTGAAGGGGTGATAGAGGTGTTTACTGCAGGGGTAGGGGGAAGGGCAGGGGTGGAAGGCAAGATTGGCATAGGGGGAGAGGTGGGAGAAATGGCGAGTGATAAACGTTCTCTCATGCGGCGGACCTAAAAAAGAAATAAATATTATTTACATGTAACTGATATTTGTAAACAGTTTAACAAATTTTGGAATAATTAGGATTGCCGGTAAAGTGAAATTATTATATGTATATATATTTTTATATTTCAGAATGATATTGTTGTTCGATATGAATAAAGGTAAAAAATTATGTGGATTATTGTTACTGGTACTTAATAACATTACATCGACTTATTTTTATTTATGAAGTTGTTATTCTTACTTTTTCAAGATTCCTAATAAGGAAGCAGTTTCTATCTTTAATGATGACTCTTTCTTTAGCTGGCAGCGGTTTCATCTGCGGCTCCTGCCACAATTTATTGAGATGCTGTTGATATTTCAGAATAGTGGTGTTATCATATACTGCTGCAGTTAATTTATCTGGTTTTTTGTTGCATTTAACTGCTTTTCGGGGACGACCAACTCGAGCGGGCCCGTTGGCGCCTTGTGATTGGTTGGATGGATTTGACGTAGTTCGAACAGCAGTTTTGATTGGCTGTTTAGTGATACGTTGTGATTTTCCACCAATCACACCTCGACAATCCTCGGCGTCACACTTGCAAGGCTAAAATGAAGATAAAAATTAAAGTTGCATTTTGCGAGTATATGGAAACGTAAAGTTTTCATTTGGTATGATGATTTTTGTTTGTTCATAAAATATTAATTTATATTACCTGGCCAACCGCTGGATTAAAAAGCGAGAAGTTGTAATCGTAAGTCAATTCCTCATCCGGCTCAATATCCCTGAGAGCAAACAGCGCCATGCGGAATGTACCTGCAAATATAGAAATTATAATTATGATCTTTAGGAAACTTTATTAATATACACATTTAGTGCATTTTTATATGTCAATGAAGCTATTCGCTAACTTTGATTGGACCAACTGTAGAGTGAACATGCTAAGTAAATGTGCTTAAATATTATTATTTATTTATTCCTTAATTTACTCCTTCGTTTATCACCAAACTCCAATAAAAAACGATCTCTCAACTCACCATTGGAAGTCCTCTTTTGCAACCCACAATTAGGTTAACAAGAATGGTTCAAGTCCAATTTAAATATCTTTCAAGTGTCCACTCACCATTGGAAGTCCACTTCTGCATCTCGCAGTTAGGTTCGCACGAGTGGTTGACGAACCGGCCCTCCCCGCCCATACGATGGCCATCGATCACGAGCCCTCCGTCTAGATGGAGGCAGTAGTGGTGGGTATCTCGGGCGTACCGGGTTGCCATGCGTTCCTGTTTGTAAAACGGCTGTGTTAATGTGGGAACAGCATATAATATCTTGGAATACTTCTATAACACAATTATTTGAAGTAACGGAGAAATAGCCACAGACTGAATGTCTTTCATCCGTATCTCTTCTAACCCCTCTTAACATCTATTTCTGTCTCACTCCCACGAAACGAAGATTGGAATTTTGCCAAGTGTATGCATGGTGATATTCGACGAATCCAACGTAGTTGTCGTTGGTTTTATAGACTAGTAAGCATTATCATTTTAATAAATTTCGTTTGCCTTTCGAAGCGTCGAATGCGACATGAATATATTTTACAAGCAGTTAGAAGAGTTATGAACCAAATTATCTTTGTCAGTTTTAAGAGAAAACCTCCTGAACTGTGTCTATCTGCATCTTGTTTGCAAGTGCACATCGTTTAACCGTCCTCGCCTCATGTTTCGGTTTCTAACATGCCTTAACTTCTACTAAGTATTAAATAAACTAGGCAAGGAGTAAATATATATAATAATATGTATATTTTTTAACTATACTTAAAATATCCGTCCCTATCTTACTTTTCCTAAACAATTAGTACTATGCATATGGATAATTTAAGGCGCACAAAATCATATGCTATTACGTAGTATTAGTATGCTAGTACATATAATTGTATCCAGCTCTACAAAATACGCAATCGCCAGATGTACAAAGTATTCAATGAGAGGTTTTCTTTTTGAGAAATAAAAAAACAACATAGTTTCCTAGAGCTCTGTAGATGGCGTTGATGTAACTACGTTACTTACCACACAATTTCGCCACACAATAATTTCGCCAATGTCAACGTTAAAAACATGTGTCACAGCACCATAGAGAAACTTTTTGGCGAGTAAAAACAACAAAAAGAATGTTAAATATAAGTACCGTCTTTGTTTATTTACTTTTGAGCTATCTTGGCTTAAACTGATGTTAATTTAGACTTTCAAATCAGAACGTTTTTATGTACGTTCCGTTTTACGATATCATTACATCCAAGTGTGAAAAACGGTGTTACGTTCCGTTCCTACCAGTAACATAGCAAGTCTGGCGCCATCTATCCTGAGAACAAGGAAGAAGAAAAAAAGAAAAAAAGGAAAACCTCCCATTGAGATAACCATTGTTTATTCGTAGTCATTGTTTTGAACTGACCTTGAACTCTTTGTCGGAAACAACTTCTCCAACATATTCAAGTATGAAATCACCGGAACTTATTTTCTGTTTAGTCTTAACTCCCCATCCTTTGTTTTCAGTCATGAACTTCTCAATACCTGCTGCCCATTCGTGCTTTTGTATCCGTTGGTTCTTGCATTTTTCCCTGAAATAAATAATATATTTCGATGCTCATTGATATCACATTTCTATAAAAGAAGACATTTTACAGTCAAAATTCTGTCTAATAATTATCAGATTCTATATGTAAGCCGGAATCCCCTTGAGAGCACAGCTAAGATATTCTGGCCAGTACATCTAACTGTGCACCAATTTGTATTAATACTTAGAATGATAAATTCTTTGATTGCATTAAGTTATGAAAGAGACGCTACGAGTGTGCGAGTGAGTACACCAAAGTGAGTGCGAGAGGTGTCGCTGTATATAGCATACTAAATGTCGCTACTTCTATAGTATAAAGACTTTTTCTTTTGTGGATAAGGTGTATAAATTATTATGTAAGATCTATCGTGCGTCAACAAGGGACATACTTTTTCTTATACTGCGGCTGGCGCAAATGGAAACTAAGTATGCAAGAGAATTTAATTGGATCCTATTATAGGTTCCCATCCCTAATTAGCAGGTTTCGAAATTCTTTCCCTAAATCATGTTAAGTAGTATATGTGTTTAACCTATGTATGAGCTGTCTTATAAAAATGATTTTTACGTCAAAGTTAAGGAAATAAATATTTAAATAATTGAACTAATTGTATGGAAAAAGTATTAAAATTGTAAAACTTACCCGCAAGGACATAATTGTGGAGAACATTCAGAGAACACAAGCCTATTGATACAGTCTTCCGGACAACCAGTCGTTGGATTACAATTGCACGCCACACTTTCACACTCGTCTGCAGACGGCTTCACGTCATAATACATATCTGAAATAATCAAGAAACATATGTAATATGCATGTTGTTGTGTACTAAATGAAAAACCGTCTTTGGGATAGAATATATGAATTTATAGATACTGACATATTACACAGATCAAGTTTGCGCCAAGAAAGGTGCATTGACCTGTGGTAAAGGATACTAATGAGAGGTTTTCTTTTTGAGAAATAAAAAAACATCATAGTTTCCTAGAGCTCTGTAGATGGCGTTGATGTAACTACGTTACTTACTTTAATTTTTTCTTCGTGGCCTCAATCGCGTTGCCACAATAATTTCGCCAATGTCAACTTTAAAAACATGTGTCACATCACCATAGAGTAACTTTTTGGCGAGTAAAAACAACAAAAAGAATGTTAAATATAAATACCGTCTTTGTTTATTTACTTTTAAGCTATCTTGGCTTAAACTGATATTTATTTAGACTTTCAAATCAGAACGTTTTTATGTACGTTCCGTTTTACGATATCATTACATCCAAGTGTGAAAAACGGTGTGACGTTCCGTTCCTACCAGTGACATAGCAAGTCTGGCGCCATCTATCCTGAGAACAGGGAAAAAGAAAAAAAGAAAAAAAGGAAAACCTCTCATTCCACGACAGTAAATTCAATAATATCTAATCCACATTAAAATTACATCCCGAGACTAACGCCCGATTTCTGAATTGAGTATTCAAGCTGAGAACGACTTAAGTATTGTTTTGTCTCATTCAGTTGTTAAGATTTCAATGCGACAGAACAGAACAGTTCTCAGCTGGAATACTCAATTCAGAAATCGGGCGTAAGAAACAATCATTTATGAAAATCACATAAATGTTGCCCTCAGTGGGATTCGAACCCGCGACTTCCAAACCCAGAAACTAGTCACCTTTTCACGAGGCGTTGGACGTCATCAAAAACTATTAAAATCAATAACGCAAAGATACTCACTGGTACGTATTTTTTTGTAATTCCAAGAAGGCACTGGTTGGTTGTAATGTTGTTGCCACCAAATATCGTAGGGTAACGTGAAATGCTGCTGACGTCGACGTATGTATCGCTCACAGTAAGGCGGCGGCGCTAACAATCCACGAGGATATTCGATTTGAGTTACAGAGTTCTTTCCTTTACCGTCCAACTTTGGGCTGCGAAAATATTATGAATTAGCATTGGCTCGATAAGTATAAAGTTATTCTTGAATTAATATAAAAATAACCAACTTACTCTTCTTTGTAATAATCCGAAAATAAACCGGCAACCAAAAACTTCTTTCTCAGACGTGGGTTTCTTTTGGAAATGATGGGTTTGTCTCTATTGTCAACGCTACTGGCTGGGCTGTCATCGCGGGAAGATGCTGGTCTCTTCTTGCAAATAATAGTTTTCGATAAATTATCTATACTCTTCTCAAAATCGATTTCTTTTTCATTTAATGGCAGAGGATCATTCTCTTCTTGGTCTTTATGGTAAATATCTATTGATGGTTCTCGAGATTTCGCTCGTATTTTCCTCGAATGCAACGTATCAACTGAGCTATCACGCGAACTCGATTTTGTGTTTCGGAGATTTTTACAAGTTTGGAATGATCTAGACTTCCTTCTTGCAAAAATAGCAGCCGGTTTACTTACAGTTTTTTCAGCATTGCTTTTGTTATTATCTTCTAAAGTTTGTGATTTAGCTTTAAAATCTTCAGTTGTTTGTTCTGTGCTTCGCGTAGATCTTCTGTCACTTGGACAAAGAACTGCTAAACTAGACTTCGGGCGTAAACCAGGTTTAGGCGCTCTATCTACCATCTTCTTTTTTGAAAATATAATGTCCTCTATTTCAAGCGAGGGCGATAGAGCCCTAGTCTTTCGTTTTAGGCGATCCAAAGAATCGGATTTGTTTACTTGGTTGTTTTCGGTACCATTAACATTTAATAAGCTCAATGGTATGCTATCCTCTGGATCATTACCTATTGAGCTAGTAAAAGATGGTATACTATCGGTCTCACTTAAAACCTCCCATTTGTTTATTCTAGTTTTAGGTTCTTTATCGCTAGCATTTTTAATATTCAGTGCAGGTGCTCTTAATATTGAAGAAGTTGCATTTTTCTTTGTAGCATTAGTATTATCTGTTCGCTTTTGCTTAATGTTAGATACTTCTTTGCCTTGTAATTTTTCTAGTGCTACAACAGTTAGTCGACCTTGTTTTGGACAATCGTCTTTATTTAGAACCACTTTTAACTCCGGTTTTTTGGTGGAAGTCCTTTGCAAGAAAATATTGGTAGCTTCACCATCTTTCGGGACTCTTTCAAATACAGACTCAGCATCATCAGAATTTGGTAAGTTATCAATATTTTTATTATTTGTCACATTAGAATGATCTGTTTTTTTCTTCTTCTTTTTAACACTTGGAAAACCGGTTCTATTAAATGCTTTTCTTCGTCTAGCTTTCTTTTTGGGTATTGGCTCGTCTGATTTAATATTCGCAGATGATTTATTTTCTATGTCCGATGACGGTATTTTGTTCACAACAGAGCTAGGCATCCTTTCAGCTAATATTTTGGGAATAGGTGACTTTGGAGTTAATATTAATTTGCTTTCTCTCAAAATATTTGTATATCCTCGCTTTTTCTTCTTATCGCTTGTGTCATCATTGTCGATATTTAAATTTCTTTTGGCTTGGCGTAAATTATGTCCACCGGTGGTTTCCATTATTTTATCAGATATGACAGAAGCTATCGATTCTCCTCTTTTAGATCTGCTAAGGATCGAACTAGTTGCTTCAGATATTAAAGAGAGTGGTAAATCAGATTCGGGATCTACCGGGCTATGTATCGGTTTTATATTACTTTTGTCGCCACTTTTGTTCTTTGACTTTGATTTACTATCCGTAAAATTACTAACACATATTGAAGACTTAGGTATTTGATCTTCTATGTCTATAGATGGCTCGAATATTCCAGTAGGCTTATCAATATTTATTATTGATTTAAGATCAGTAGATGAATCGGTGGTTTTAGATTTTTTGGTCTCAAAAAGTTTATTCTTCGATACTGGTGACTTAATGACGGTAGCTCGAGTATTAGATGGGGTTGATTCTTTGAATTTGGTTTTATCTTCCAGTTTCATGGCGACATCCCCAACATTCTTTTCTTTTTCCAAAATACGCGATTCAATTGATTTTCGAATGTTATTATTTAAGAGGGTATCCAAAACTTTAGTAGCTGCACTGGGATTTATCTTCGATACAAGATTGCTTGTTAATCCTTCTAGTCTATTTTTCTTTCGTGTCATGATTTCTGATTTCTGTGCCGGCAGAATAGAACTTTTAAATAAAGTTCGTGTTGACATGCACTTTACTGAGTCCGATGCAGTACTGGAGTCTGAACCAGCTACGCTGCTTACATCTTTGTCACTGTCTTTAAAACTATCCATTGTATTCGAGTTACTGTTTCCAACATTAATGCTCTTATCGTCAGCCAATTTTTTTGAAAGTGATTGGACCACTTGATCCAAACTTGATGTATTTAAGGATTTTTCAGCTTCTAAGCGATGTCGCTTCTTTGGAGTTACTATTGGTGCAGAATTTTTTACTGGTGCTCGAGTTTCAGTCTTCGGTGACATCGTTTTTGAAGAATCGTTTTTATTAATATCAACTTTTCCGTCAACTTCTTTACTTTTTGGTAGAGATTTTTCTAAATCATGTACCATTTTATGTACGGCTTTTAACTTTTCGGAAGTTTCATGTATTTTCTTAGATAATTCAGATTTCTCATCATTAAATTCGAAGTTTGAAGCTTCGTCGCCAACTTTGAGGGCATTATTACTACTAGAATTTCCAGACTGAGTTAAAACTGTATTTGTTAGTTTTACATCGGGTGACATGGGGATCTTTAATTGTTCACTTACTTTCTTGCTTTTGTCATTTGCAGTAGTTCTCTGCTTCGGAGATTTATCTATTGGGGATGATAAGTCCTTTAAACAATCACTTTCTGTACAAAGAAACTCCTCAGGGCTGTTTCCAACTTTAGTATTGTCATCAAACTCTGATGTCACTAAACTTAAACTGAGGGGATTATTTGTAGATGAATTCACATGGTAATGTCTTTTTTTCAAAGGTAATTTATGTTCGTTTGTTTCTTTTCCTCCTTTACTTTGCGATTCAGTTAATTGCTTCTTATGTCTTCTTTTTGATGTTGTTGTAGCAGATTCTAAGCTATCCAAAGTTTTTCGCTTTTTAGATGATCTTTTAACTGGTTTACTGGGAACTACAGATTCAGGTACTACTTTCTCTGCAGTTTTAGTTGGTAGCTGCACACTATTAGTGACAAATTTTGGAGCTATATGACACAATTTGATAAAAGTTGATACTAATGTATCTAGATCTTGGCTGAATTTCTGGTCAATCGTTTCAGTCGGTTTTGTTTCCCGGCACCTTGATACTGAACGTGAACGATGTCTTCTTCTACTTCTATGTCTATGATGTTTACTTTCAGTCTTGATAGTTATTCTGGAAGGTCTTTCTGCAGGCTGTAGTTTAATTTTAGGGGGAGCTAAGACAACTGTCCTTCTATGTCTTCTGTTGTGTAAACTTGGTTTAATGATAGGTTTCTTAAAGTTTAAAAACACATTTCTTAACAACGTTTTGTTAGGTTTATAGCTATTCTTCGCCATTTCAAATATACTGGGCAATTTTTTTAGAGTACATTCTTTGTCAGTGTCTGTTGTCTGGTTTGATTGTTTTTTGTGTTTAGGTGATAATGTTCGAATGGATTCCTTTGAAATATCTGATTGTTTTGGAGATGCTTTGGTGTTATAGAAAATTGACGAGGCACCAAATTTATGATTGAATGCCGTATTAAGCGACGGTAACGTTTTACCAGACACGTGTGGCTTACTAGGCGATTTAAGCAAAGTATTATTGTTATGAGTGATTTTGAAAATATTGTACGTTGTATGAGGTTTCTGTAGCCCACTAAACACCGGTCCTGGTGCGAAAGGATCTAAAGAGTTTGCTCTTAACATATGTTTTTGGGAAAGTTTTGAAAACCCATAACTGTACTTAGAAAACATAGCATATTTAGCAGTAACGCTTGTATATTTTGGACTAGCACTAGGCTGTCTTAAATAGCTATCATACTCAGAGTCACTAGAAGTGTGTCCCAAAGTAAGGCTGCTAAATGTTTTATTAGCTAAAGATACAATTTCTTGGTCAGATACGAAATGCTTTTGATTTTTATAATAAGATCTATCTCGAACTGAGCGTGTTTTCTTCAGTTTTCTAGTTCTTCTCCGCAAACTGCGGGTACTGCAATCAGTCTTGTACCCAGATTTATCAGTTTTATATCCAGATTTGTGATCACTTTTGTAACCAGAACGATAATCACTTCGATAACCTGACCGACAACCATAGTCACTTTTATATCCTGATTCAATAAGTCTGCTACAACTTTTATAGGGCTTGAATTCGTAATCACTTTTGTATCCCGACAGTATATCTTTATACTTCGGGTTGAGATCAATCTGTTTCCATGTTGGGTCTAACGGATCCTCTGCAGCGGCTTCATTCTCACTTTGATTGTCTCTCCAAGTATTGCTCGTAAAAGATTTGCTATTCTTCTTCGGTAAATTTGATAACTTACTATTTAACTCTTTTCTTTTGGCATACACGTTTGTGAGAACTGATGTATTAGCACGTAACGAATCGTCATCACTATCAGCAGAATCGTAACGATTTTTGTCTTTTAAAGTTTTTGTAGCAGCTTTAGTGGGCTTTGATTTATTTTGCGGTTTTCTACCAACTTTTTTTCTTGGTGGATATAAAACACGATCTGTAGCGTATAACATTCGGTCTAAAGCTGCTATGTCGAGTTTATCTGTTTTTTTAGGTTTTTCGTATTTATTCTCTTGTTTCATAGGAATTGGAGATGGAGCTTCCGTCTTTATTTGTTTCAATTCATTTTCAGCTCTTTTTCTAGCAAAATCACAATCACTTGAATCAGATCTATTTTGAAATCGGCCCCTACTCTTAGACTTAGACCTGGAAGATCGTTGAGTATTATTTTCTTTCTGAAATGTTTTTCTACTTAGTCTTTGATTAGCACTGGCTAGTTCATGGTGCCGCAAAGGGGAATGAGTTGGAGAATTATGGTTTGACAAAATACCGGAATCTGGTGAGACATTAGGAGGGTCCTTATTATTATGGAAGTCATTAACATCTGGATTTGTGTTATTATGAGATTCATTCTTTTTAGTTATTTCTTTGTTTTTACGTGGCCTTCCTCGTTTTCTTCTAGACTCCACAAGAACATTTTTAACGTCTTCTTGAGATTCTAATGAATTGATACTAACGGTGTCTAATTTACTGCTGTTAATCTGGCTAAGCAGTGACATTTGTACATTACACACTGCTGAACTTTTAATCAGATCATCAGAACTACCGATACAAGCCCCTCTTTGGTCATCGTCCAAATTAAATTCACTGCTTCTTGCACAAGAATCGATACTAGGTGGGTTTTCTATGGCAGATACAGAAGAAATATCTTCCAATTCTTTGTTAATTTGGGCGATTTCTTCACTTTGGGGGTTTAGATGTTGATTGTCATTTAGAAATGTAGGTGCGATTTCAGGTAAGCAGATTTGACTCAGAACGCAGTCATTGATTGTTCCCACACTTTCAATAGAATGGTTAACTAGACTAGAAGACTGCGTTGCTGATGCACCAATCGGATTTAGAGGAGCGGTGCTACTTAAGAGCTGTGTTTGAGCTACGAACTGTTGTAGCAAACTAGACGCATAATGTGTTGTGTTTTGATTAGGAACGCCCTGGTTAGAACATTCATTTTCTGAACTGGACGAATCTGCCGTAGCTCTTTGTATGGCTGCTGTCACTAGCTGGGGTGTCAGTTCCATTTCGCTACTAGATCCATCACCTAAAAAAATATTTTTATATAAATTTCAAATATATGTAACGATTAATTTTGCATAATGAAATATATGAATTATGATAGTTACCATTGTCTACTATCGATTTATCATCTTGTGATGACGAATTCGGTACAGGAAACGCTGAATACTGATTAGGTTGCGCCGGCACATTCGCTGTTTGTTCAGGAAATAACTCGGCCAGGTCAGCATCATCAATAACCTGCCAAAGAGAACGGTTTGCAACATCATAAATATGTAAAATGTATGTGACAGGACGTTTTACAGTTAACATATTCGGATACATTTTTCATGAAATATGAACTACTTCTTACAAAAAATGTAGAAATGTCTAGTATTTAGAAGTAATCCTGTAACAGAACGTTGAAATAAGTATTTATTATAATTAATATCAATACTGATTGTCGATAACCATGATAAATACCATTGCATGCAACATTTATATTAAATGTAAGAAAATATATTTTAATTTACATTTATATTAAAAGTAAGATGTATTAAAAAAAACGATAATCGGAACTGATAGTTTTTAAACTTCCTATATTTAAGACTATAAATCTCAAAAACGGGTTAGCTACTCTTGAGGTTAAGAGTATGAAAAAATCTCAGTCACTTTTTTAAGTGAAATGAGGATCAGATTGAAAGAGATCGGTGGATTAAGAGCTAGCTCTAGCAAAAAACCGTTGGATGTTAATTTCCCTTTTTTACTTTAAGTATGGGAGAGGAAAAATATTTGAACTGTACCCGTAGCAGAATCATCAAATCTTTATTAGACTATGGTGGCGAAAAAAAGCGCGATGTCCAGATAAACTTTGGATGGATGATGGTTGAACAAACCTGTAATTGGCAAGCCGCGGCCAAAGCACTGGAATCATCCGCTGAGGTATGCACGGAGCCGCCAGCAGCGTCCGCCGAGTCCGAGTCGGATGATGACGATGACGATGACGTCGACGACGACGATGATGAAGAACTGGATGACGATGAAGATGATGATGAACTGGTGCCGCATGCAGCGCTCTCTACTGTCGGTGATGTCAACTGTGGATAAATATACTATGTTAGTGTTGTATTCTCGGTAAACATATCAGAAGTTTATAGTGAATGAGTGTATTGTGATAATATATAATTGTATAGGTAATTAGGGTAGTTGTTTAGTATATTCTCTTATGCTCTTACTTACTTAAGCTCACGCCCATTATACCGATTGGGGTAGGCACAGACTATCTATCGTCATTTACATCTGTTAAAAATACCACTCGCAAAAATGCAATGTGATGCCTATCATATTGAAAAAAAGGATGATGGTGTCGTAAAAGTCGACGGGAAAGTAAAAAGAAGCTTAATATAAAAATAATTTACCATAAGACACTCTTATAATATTTAAAACATAAACGAAATCATTCTATAGTTGAAACTCAAGTGAAAAGTGTGGTGTGAAAGATGATATTGTAAGAAAGATAGAAAAAGGAATGTTGAGATGGTTTGGGCACATAGAGAGGATGGATGATAGAAAATTGGTAATAGGGATCTATAGAGCTAGTGTGGATGGTAATGTTAGTAGAGGACGACCACGGAGAACCAAATTGAGAGTGTGCTCAAAAAGGCTGGCGTCCGAAGTATGAAGAATAAAAGAGAATGTATGAAAAGATTGATGGATGTAAACGAAGCTAGAGAGGTTTGTCAAGATCGTACGAAGTGGCGATCAATAGTCTCTGCCTACCCCAATGGGAACTAATGGCGTGAGTATATGTATGTATGTATGTATGTTTGTTTAAACTCAAGAGTACTTTGCAGAATAAACATCTACATACTTTACAATTATACCCCTAAGGTAGTCAAGGAAAGTACAGATTACAACAGATTAATTAGCATTTAAGTGCACAATCTATAATTTAAAATTCCTTATAGATTTCGTCGTAAATAGCTAGTACGATTCATAACGATCTAAAACGGTTTCGCAACTCCCCTTACTGACCGCAATACACGAGTTTGCAAACATAACTCAGAACGGCGATATAGGCAACGATTGCAATAATCATGTTCACTATTACTTTTGCAGAAATACTAAAACTTAATTTATTTATCTAGCCCCAGCGTCACGGGCCTACTCTCCAGGAAAACGTTACACTGAACAAAACGCTGCTAATCACATATAATTTACTGAATATGTGAAAAAGTTGCGGCATTTCGTTTAATCTGTCACAAGCCGGGTAAAAGAAACTTTAGCAAAATTACTATTTATATAAGAATACTTTCGCGTTTTTAATTTAATTTTCAGTGTTCACGGTCGCAGGTAGACTAGATGTTAAATGTCAAATTAAACTAATACAAATACTTGCCTTATTAATATTCTACTAAATTAAAGGTACATTAATTAGCTGATAAGTAATAATCACTGAAATATTTCCCTCATTGCTAAAGATCAAGGTCAAATATAAAAATAATTGAAGCGACCGTCGGTATCCATATATTTTTTTACAGCGGCTCTTAAAGATTATTATTTTAATTCAATAAATTTACGGAAAAACTGATTTCAGATTAAAAAGAATGGCTTTGGCTGATCTATTGCCTTATAGCATACATTCTACTTGCCTCACTCGAGCATCTAAGAGGTTAACTTTATAATAAGAAATAAGGAAGTGAATACAGATCAGATACAATCCTCTACAGTTACCTATTCGTATTTTTTTTAATTTACGGAATTAGCTCAAGGTCCTTAAATTAATAAAATATAATAATATTGATTATAAATATCTAAATACATAAAGTAAAATTTTTATGTTGTTAGATGCTTCAATTCAATGAAATTTTTGGTAAATTACTCCCATCATTACACTTTAAAGTGTAACTGTTTTACCAACAAGTTCATTGTGACTATATAATATATTTTATATCTTAAGGGCCTCCCCGCATTTTGCAGCTATTGCGCTCACTCTTACGTCAAATTTACTGAGAGTGACAGGGACTGAAAAAACGCGCGCGCAGGATAAATGTAGTTTATTTAGTTTTATTGAATAACTATAATGTTTAAATGAAAAGTTAAACATCAAAGTTACAGATCTTAAAGCTACGCGTATATAGACACATAATGAGTTCACATGTATGTTATGCCAGTGGAGCCTATACGGTTTTTATGAGAACAAAGCATGTTCCAATTTAATTTTTTTCATCATATTTTTCAACAAATTATTAAAATGTTAAACATCAAATTTTAACACCATGAACTAATCACCAACATATATTTTATTCATGTCATATCAATATCATCAAATCAGACTTTATAGAATTTCCAAACAATCAATATCAACCTATTTTTCCGGGGACGCCCTTAATTATAGTAGATTTAAATGTTTATCATTTAACATTTCAGCCTCAGTATTTTATTCATACAAATATTACCGTGAACAGACAGTCATGGGTAACTTACTTTTATACTTTCTATACAAAAAGAAGACATGAAGTTACTCTCGGCAGCTACACTTACCGTTTGGCTTATCTAAGAAGTGTTTTGTGCAAATCAAATATATTATTATTTATTTAATTTGGACTAAAAACAAATAAGTTATAAAAAGGTGTAGGCTTAGAATAGCACTACCCCATTTCTTCCCGTGGGTGTCCATAACAGTTGACTCCAAGTATTAAGGCTTTTTAAGTGATTTTTGGGCAATGTCATTGGACACCCATCACAAAAAACTTTTACAATCTATAACCACTCAACTTCCGTTAGTGACTGACGAGATGATTATTCTGATGCTCCGGCTACCCCTTCAAAGGATTTATAGCCGTGAGTATATGTATGTTTTAAAATTATAAAGAACACTGCTTATTTAGTTGTTTAAACCAATGTTCGTAGTAATCAATAAGCTGTTAGGGCGACAAGCTCGGTGCAAGGGTTGTCGCGCGTGTCACGTGGCAGTCGTAGCCCCGCCGCTTTACGTCTTATCGCTGCTCGCATATCTACGCGGAAACACCTATTCACACGCACTATTCATATCCAACGCACCTCGTTCTGTCTCTATATATTACTGCTATCATTTGTTTGCTATCAATTTGAATGAAAACACAGTGATACAATAGTTTCTGAATTGTTTTAACGTTTTTTTTTCAAAACATCTGTGGGTTAGTTCATCAAGTTAGTGGAAATAATGAAATAGACCGAAAAGATGAGTTTATAAAAATATTATGTACATTTATATAGTTAGATTGAAGTAATTTCGTAGAGTTGTCATAACATACATTCAAGAAGGTTTATAAGTAGCTTTAGTGCTGATCAAAAAATATATTTTATAGACTAACATTAAGAAAGAAAGCAATCATAACCTTGTTCAAACTTACATACATCAACATGTTTGACAATAAAAACATTAAATTCGACAATAGATTAGCGGTTCTTCCTCCAACACATACTGTGATCTTCCAAGGTACAGCTATATGTCAACTACAATACAAGTAACAAGCAGACGGGACCATAAAAACAAATGGCTCAGTTTAACATTATCTATTTCCATTCCACTAATCAAATTTACCGTAACTAGCCTCCAATGAGTAAGCAAGATCGAATATTAGCGGCGAACGTAGATGAACATAAACTTGATAGCTATCTGTGTATTGCTCACAAGAGCAGCGTTTCATTTTAAAATACGACGCAGTTGAATATCGTACTTAGACTTTAGTTTTAGTGGATGGTATTTTGATTGCTGCCAGCTAAACAAATGAAAATGTGAATACTGTGCTGTAGGAAGAATAGGCTATAAATAGCTTATTTACGACATCTGATTTATCACATTCTAGCTGTTTCTCTCGTTTCTAGAGCGTCTTATTTGCATTGTATTGCAATCAACCGTTTGTTGTCTAAATAAAAGTATCCCATAGTAAGTAATGGCAAATATCAATGCCGGGATGATGATGCAACAAGTAACTTCGCTCTATCTAATACTTCATCGGTTAAATCAATCAGATAAGCGATTTCAGGGTCAAAAGATAACAAAATGTTGTTTGAAGACCACTTTTAGGGCCAGTTTTTTGATCCGTGGTTAACTCAACAATTTGTTAAATATCGTAACTATTAGTTAGATATCAGCAAAATACATTTTTTGACCCGTGGTTAGAGTAACTAATGTCAAATATCGACCCAAAATGGATTTACGATTTGACTACTGGTTAGTCATTTAACTATAGTCAATGTAACAAATGGTTATATTTTTAACTAAGGATCAAAAAACTGGCCCTTAGTCTTCTAATTATCTACCGTTTTCACAGAGTCGGTAAGTAAAGTATTTTAAACTTGAGTAACCCCAAATATCAGCAATAACAATAGATAGCTCCAATTTAGTTTAACAAATAAATAAACCATTGATTAAATAAGTTTAAAACAGAAGCGAATGGATCAGACAGAGCTCAAGTATTTCCCGAGACAATGGAGATGAACGCCATTGTATTAGTAATATTCAGTTTGGCAGTTGGCTGCCGTAGGTAAATAGTTATTGCCGAGGTCGACGACCTGCCGCCAAATGTCGAGACAATCACCGTGTACACTATGAAGTGTATTAAACTTTTAAATTATCATCATTCATCAAGGCATTGACCAACGATCGAATATGTACTTATAAGATGATAGAGCATCTGTAAAAAATATTTGGCCAGCAGACTGGTTACATCATCGTTCCCTTTAGCAAATACAAAAAGTTGCAGATTAATTTTTCTAATGTTTCTTACATACAAAATGCGTGTCCAACAGTGGACATAGACGTCTCTCGGCTAAGATGCAGGTGATCAATCTTATCAATTATATTATAGCAACGTAATTCTGGAAATTAAAACGCGCAAGGGGAAAGGAGAAGGGACATATGTATAACTTTCAATAAATCTTATTTGATTGGTTAATATTTTGGAAAACAAAACAAACATTGCATTAGTAGCAATGTAAATGGCACATATGATTAAAGCACTGTTGAAAGGGCAGATAATATACGCGCGCCAAAACCACATCCATCAAAACCTTTGCCAAAACGAGCCCATAAACTATAATGCGTTTAACTAACCCCTTAATTTGTTAGTTACGATTGTTCAGTCATTCCTTTATCTCTATCACCTAAATGTTATGGGTTTGATTCACATAATCACCAAACATGTAAGACTATTTCACGTAACACATATTTTACAAGATCCTTCTACAAAACTCCTTATCTAAACGAGGCAAGCCCCAACGAATAGTTTATATAAACATTATCGCTACGCAGTCAGTAAAATTAACTCTCAATCCACTTTTATTACATCATAGAAAAAACATTTAAAACTAAATGTGAACAGTTGAGGTTGTTTTAATTTAACTCAACTTGCATAATGAAACTTCTACGTACGACCTATTTTAGCACACAAACGTTGCTTCCATACTTATTCAAAATAGACTGAAAGGCTGCTAATGATGTAACACTTATAAAGTTCCGATGGCTGCGAAACCGCAAATTGCAAGGTAATATAGAAATGACCGCCACATTACATAAAACCAAGTTAAAGGCTAAAGTTAGGCAAACATAAAAAGATTAAATGCCTAATATCGTTTCACACTAATTCTTTCTTTAGCAGTAACAATAATAATGCTTTATATCAAAGGAAGCATACTAAGTTCTGTCTATGTTCAGATGTGACTATTAGATTTTGAAGATGTGATAGAAAGAATCTTCTTTTCAAACTGTGTCCCTGGTTCCGATGTAGCCGATATAATTAGCAAGAAGCCCAATAGAATAGTTTAGTACTCGGTAAGTTTTTAGATTTGGATATATTATAAAATGTTTAATAGTCACCTCCATGGGACGGAACAAGATAATCTAGGACCTCCCATGAGATACCATTTTGTCTTAAGGAAATCACGTCTACCATGGAAAATTTAAACGACATATTCAATGCTTTAAAATACGCAGCCAATTATAAATTTATCCTTCAGATTCAACAGTAAAGATATCTTTATCCCCATAATAAGTATTCGCGGGTACAACATGTAAGGCTCAATGCGAGGCCAAACGTTTACGTAATTGGTAAGGAACGATTATTAAGTGAATTTATATACGATTAAGTTGACAGGCTGTGGCTCACATTTATTTTAACGTAAGTCGAGTCCAAGTGAATTTTTAATTCGACATGTTTACGCGCCTGTTCGGCTCCTCGCCTCCTCCGACATATACAGGAAAATTAACTACGCATCGGAAAAGATCAAACGATTTCGTGAAGGTTGTGTTAATCCGAGCGCTCCGATAAATCAATATTATGAATTTACCAAGTTTTATTGGGGAATTATAAGACCACGTCTAAGTTTAAATGTTAAGGCAGTTTTACAAATATGGAATGGACAATACCGGTATGTTGACAGAGCCTGATGGCAGTTTATTTTAACACCTGATCATTTACTCGTTTATATTTTTATATCTACTTTATCTTGTCACCATCATGTAAATTAATAATACCTACTGATTAAAATATACCATAGAGAACACATTAACCGTGAAGATTTGTCACTTCACCTATACTGATAAGATAACTACTATACTGTTTGACTTACTTTTTTTATTGAATTAATATTGCATCAAAAAAACTTATATTAGCGCATGCTTTTAAAATAAAAAAAAACGGTTTTTAACTTTTATATAAAAGGATGTTTGTATTCAAAAGCGGTGTCAATTTGAAGGATACGTTATGTATAGAGTGGCAAGATAAATACACGTTAGTAGCAATTACCAGGCCTGCAGAGCCGACTTCACCTCCACACCGCCAGAGCCGCGGCGGGCGGTTGATTGTACTCATCAAGGATTTCTGCACTCAAGGACGCGACTAGACTCAATCGACGTCTCTTATTATTACTTCTATCCATATTTATCTCGTTTTTGTCCACGTCTCATTTACATTCATGATACTTATCGCCTTTTATATGTGTATGAACACAATTTTATTATTTATCTAAAACAGGAGAGTTATTAATTTCAATGTGTTTTTTTATTGATAGCCTGAACGGATAATGCCTCTAGAAAATTTATGTTCATGTTTCATTATTTGTTTTCTGTTATTGACTAAGTAAAAAATTTATTTATATATGTGTTTCATTTCAGATTAGCGTCAAGTTAGAGTAACACCATTATTGTACAATTCATAAATCATATGATCTTTTGTTTAACATTTTTACTTTGCATGCTTCAATTGTAATTTTTAAAATAAGTAAAGGATCAAAGTTTTATTTTAGATCTTATATATAAATGACTGTTATTTTTCACCTGTATGCCAATTATCATTGAAATTTGTCCAGTACTTTAGGTGTGATGTGATTGGGCAACAAACATCAAAAGAATTGAACTTTCTAAAAATAATAATTTTATGTATATAACTAGAAATTTTCATAAAAAACAGAGTCTTCATTGTGGAATTAGGTAACAAGGTAAAAAGTGATAAAACGCCTTATCAAATGTTGTAGGTTCAATAAATTGGAACTATATATACATTATACAGCAGTTTTATGCTAATAATTAAAAGAAAAAACTTGCGCAATTGACATTACTTCTAAGCAAATTTCAAACAAGAACTTTTATTGCCAAAGGTAAAGCTTCAAAAATAATATGTTCGTGTAAATACTAAAATGAATTTAAGAAATACGTTGAAGTCAAGTAATCAAACAAAAGAAGCGCACTCGTTTATCTCCTCGCTTGATATTTAACTCGCGATTTTTTGCAGCATAGCATAAATCAACAAAAAACTATTGACTATTCTTGTACATGAGTTGAACCACCTTTCAATGTTTTCGAATGTGCGAACTCCGAACTTCATTGTCTAGTTTCGTTTTTGGGTTACCTCTTATGCCAATGATCTTTGACGAGTAGAATCTCACTAACCAAAAAATATTTACCGTACATAGCATCAATATAAGTGGATCTGCTTTGTTCACAATATAATGTTTTTTGCGTGCGACCAGACGGTTTCATCTATGTAAAAAATCTTTGCTCACTGAAGTGATCAAACTATCTTCTAATCTATTGGAAGAATATTGTTAATGCTGAAATTTTGCTGAAACTAATGTTAGTAAATCTTCTAATGCATTTTCTTTTCTGGTTTTTCTTTCGTATCAACAATTACTTAACATTTTTTTTCTTCTGTTTATAGTTGGTTAACATTTCAACGATATAAATCTGTAGATAAGTAAACATAATCTAAATTACACTTATATGTTTACTCGAAACAATAATTTACGACTGACTGCCAACAACATTAAAAACACATGCCTCAGACTTTATAGGTTTGATCTATAAAAGAAGCAACAGCACAAATACTATTTAATTTTTACGCAGATCTAAAAAACTAACCTCTTTTATTACAAAGAACTCATGATATTAATCATAGCCAACAGCAAAAGAAATAACAGATACTTGCTTACTTAAACTCAGGCTTTTTAATCCCATTGGGGTAAATAGAGCTTTAATCACTACTTTGCAAAATCCTGAAATCATTTATTTGAATCATGAACTGAATTATCATTCTTCTCGTACATGCTCTAATATTCTTCTCACCTCGGAATCCCGCCTTTACAATTAAATTTTAAATCTAGTAATAGATTGTGGTAGATACGTCATTTAATTATTGACACTCATTGTAATTTATCTTACAATATATTTTTCAGTTTAGTTCTCAAATTTACTTGATTAAACCTTGTTTAATTAATATCACCTACTTCAACTTAACACATAACGAATTAATTGTAATTGAATAAGTGTCGGAATGATTTCAATAAGCTGGACACCACGTGCAACCGCGCAACATAATGTAGAATTCGCACAATAACGGCGAGGCGTGACCTTGACAGCAGAATCATTTACATGCTTCGATACGAACAAAGAATATCCTAAATATACACACAGTATAATGAAGTCATAGTAAATAGGCGGCGTTTTGGAGGGTTAGCTTAGTCGGCCGGTTCCACTCGAACAATCACAAGTATTGTCGGACAACTTGTATGGTGTCGACTGCGAGGAACAAGGAGAAGTGCGGGACCCGCCGCATTCACCGTGACTCAATATTAGACCCATTACCATAACTGATCACTATCAACCCAACCCAGCCTTACTTAATTAAGCCTTTTACTTTTAGGGAGCTACTAAGGGAAAACAGTCAAAGTGTAACAAATTATTTATGCATGCCAAGTAAGAATAAAGTGAGAAATGGTCGAGTTATTTATTGCATTTGCGTTGTTTGTGAGTAAGAAGATGCTCGGGGTCTCGCGATAAGAATAAAAAGTATTCGACTGATCGCCCAAGTTAAAAATTAAGTGTGCGATCGGTATGACTACAAACATGATATATTTGCAACACCATTTTAGAGGCACGTTTATGGAAATGCGGAAGGTGGTCATTTCAAAAGCTCAATCTGCAACAAGGCATTTCCATCACGAAGTGGAGTAGCATATCCGTAACTGCCATTAATATCTGTTTAACATTTACGTCGGTATTCTGTGGGAGATGTGGCGGGTTCCCGCAAGGTTCAGATCGTGAGTGCGCCAACGCGGTGCAATTCGCTTGCCCATATAGTGAGCGCTCGCTCTCTAATCATGTGTAAAATATTGCCGAGCCGTGTCACTACTCACGGGATCACCACTCAGCCTTATTTTGCACTTAACATCTCACGAACAAGTTTTTATTACCATAAATAGAGCAACGATTGCGACAATAGCTAAAACTACTTTTTTATTTTACAAATCATTTAATAATATTAATTACCAATGCAGCCTTAGCATTTCCTAAATTTTAACCGTCGAATCGTAATAAAAGTAAAAGAGCAAAATCACTTTTTGTTGTTTTTTAAATAATTATTGAATTATTGTTATGGATACCAGCTTCGGTACAACCAGGAAACGACAAAAAGCTATTTTTAGTTATTAAAACGGATAGCCTCAAGATAATAATGTAATGTAATTCTTAAACCCTTTAATCTATAACGCCTAGTTACACTGCGTCATTCAATAAAAAGTTGGTAATTTTCAAATAAAAATCACACGGGAAAATATCTCGTGAACTAAGAATGAATCTACATATAATCCTGTTGAGTATGAGCTGCATTGAAACCAATTAAAGTGAAACCTTGACCCTCAGTCAATACGTTAAAGCTCATGCGCTGTGAAGGCAGGGACCATTAAAACAATGGAAGCCGTGGACGGATCGGAAGCGTGCGATCATAAACTTACACCTTCTACTACCGCCTAGCCGCGCTTTATCCACTACGCTTATAATTAATTTTTCAATGATGCTATTTAGGTTCGGACCTTTAATGCCTTTCAACTAAAAGGTTACTAAACTGTTACTTTATAGATGTAAAATTAAGATTGCTTACGGACTTATTTCGATGGCTATAATGAAATGTAGTGCCTTCGACCAAATTGAAGTGCACATAAATGAAATTGTATAAATATATAAACCGGTTTACTACGTAATGTTAACTTTACACAGTACTAACAAATTTCTTCGTACAATAGTTGTATAGAGCGATAAAAGGGCGATGAGTAATGAAATTAGAAGACAACGTCATTAATTTCCAATTCTTCCCCAATTTTACACCCTCAAAATAATTAATCATATGATAATTAACTTTGATCTTAGATATGTTCATTACTTACAGTACCTTCAGTAATTATTCATTGAAGAAATGATGTTACGTTTTAGGGGCATCCTATGGTGTGGTGTTAAAGAGATGTCAAAAGGAAGCATTAACCACTTAACATCTTTTTTTCTCAAGTTTGCCATTAAATTCAAAAAGGCTTCATACGTGTTAAAAATTAATCATCAGATTAGTGTTCGCTAACCCCGATTTGCTATAAATGATCTTTTACACGACGACGTATCAGGTAATTATAATTAACATTCAATGAGACACTTGACTAAACCCACACATTCCTGTGGTTTAGCGCTGGTAAACTGAAGATACGAGTGTAAATATACCTTATATTACTATACATAAGCAATACAAATATCTTTTTAAAAGCAGGATACCACATACCAAAACTGTATCTGTATGAAATTTGCTTGGAATGGTGAAAGAAAGGGATAAGAGTTACTAAAAATTGGTCTGAAAGTTAACAAGTAGTTAACTGATGATCAAATCAATATTTTGAAAGATGGCCAGTTTCTGGGATGAGAAATTCGCCGAGCTACATACTATATTGTTACTGGTAAAGCCTCGATTTAAATACAATTAGCTATAAAAAGATCACTGACAAACAAACTATTATTAAGGCGATTCTTAAATCATCGGAGCCTCGTCAAAGTGCACCGGTTTCCGATACATTGACACCACAGAATGATCCTAGAGATCGCGCATCATTAGAGCCCTTGCGTCTAGTGTAAAACTAGTTTCACATAGTTGTTAGTTATACTAATGATGTATGAAACCGGGAGTGATCGCCCGCTCCTGTAGCAAACAATGTCCGTTGCGTGGGCGACCTGCGATGCGATGCTATCTGGCCGAGTTGACTATGTCGCATAAACTCCAGATCACATCTACAACCACCTACCATTTACCTTTACTTGACAAGCCGTTTAGGGACCGATCTCGGTAATAGTTTCTAGATATTTAAATTTTCTTTGACGTTAATCACTATTGTGCTAGATGCATCTGATGAATTATCGATTATGTCTGCATCAAGTGTCAATTTTGTGCGCAGCTTTGGTAATATTAATTTAAACTTCAGTATGCAACAAGAGCTCAAAATACTATTAAATAGAAATTTTACAGCTAATAAATTTATAATAAATATACCACTTATACGCTGACGATACACAAATTTATACACATCTTCCCTCGGACAGTGATGGGTTCTCTGCGGGTTTACAGAGCTTCCACAAAGATCTTGAGTGTATAGTGGAATGGTCTAAAAAACATCACCTTATGATCAACCCACACAAGACTATAGCTTTGATCTGCGGCACACCTAGTCAGGTCTCTAGGATAACCGAACTTCAACCGTCGGTTTTGGTTGATGGAGTAGCGGTGCCTTTTCAGGTGTGCATTCGGAACCTTGGTCTTCACATGGACCAGTCGCTCACATTTCAAAATCATGTTGATCTAAAGACTGCCAAGTGCTTTGCTGGCCTTAGCACTTTATACAAGATAAGGTCATTTATAAGTGAGGATGTTCGACTCAGGTTATGCGAGGGTTTAGTTTTGTCCCAGTTAGGCTATTGCGACATCGCATATGGCCCTTGTCTTCTAAAAAAGACCGAACACCAAATACAACGAGTACAAAATGCCTGTATGCGGTACTGTTTTAATATTCCACGACGGCAACACATTACTCCATATTTGATTGAGAAGAACTTGCTTAACATGAGACATAAAAGGAGACTAAAACTTTCATGTTTTGTCTATAAAGTAATTAAATATAAAACACCAAAATACCTTTATGACAAACTCAACTTTTCGAAACGCGAACGCCTCAATGTACTTTTGTTACCGAAGCACAAGCTTACAAGGACCAAGGGCTGCTTTACAATAGCAGCTTCTAAATGCTGGAACGTTATACCACCGCCTATCAAAGATGCACAGTCTATTTCCTCATTTAGAAACAAGTTACTTAATTATTTGATAGTATTGCAGCGCAACGAGTTTGCTATTCCCTATGGCTGTGCTTCTAATGTCGAATAATAACCAGTAATAAGGTATTTATATATACAGTAACATGGATCTATGTATATATATATATATATATATATATATATATATTTATTTATCTATTTATGCATTATATTGTTATGAAAGTATGTACGTGGCTTTAATTATTAGTATTTATATTGATTGTTATTTATATTATATTCTTCTATAATATGTGAATCGATCTAAATAATGTATAATGTATATAAATTAGCTCTAGGCTAAGACTATGCGCGTGGTGTCTGTGTGTGGATGTGTGTGTGTGTGTGTGTGTGTGTGTGTATGCGAGTGCATGTGTATTGAAATTAGTTCTAAGTTAGTTTTAAGTGTAAGTAGTCTTAAGGTTGGTCAGAGCTGAAAATCGGAGCTATCTGCTTGCAGCGGATAGACCGAGCTCTGTACCATTTTGTCTTTTATTTTGCTGTTATATACTATTGTTCACTTTGTTAATACTTCTTTCTTATTGTTTGTTGTCATGTCACCATTTTTTTTTTGTTGTATGTGTTAAAGACAAATAAAATCTTTTATTATTATTATTATTATTATTAAATTTAGAGCAATAAACACAAACGTCACTTATTAATTTTGAAAGGTTGTTGAGATGAAGATATAAAGCAAGATGAATATTTCGTAGATAAACACGAAACTTCAGACCCCTTCCTACTTATAAAGAACTTATGATTAGACAAACAGTTGAATAGACTTATAAACAAAGGTCATTCTATTCGTAGGAGCGGACGCTCTATGCTTTGGTACGTGTACTAAGGTGGAAACAATCGAGACGATGAGATTGCTGATACAGTGTCCTATAATAACTCTGGCAAGATAAGTGCATCGCCTGGCTATTGCTGATATTTTACTATCTATCTGCTATCATTATTATTTGGGAAAGTCTATATTGTATCATACTTTTTATATTGGTACAAGAGACATCAATGATTATAACTTTTCCTAGTAAAAACATGGCGTAAAAAGCTATCGTCTCTTTATTTATACAACGTTCACAACATTTGACGTTTTTAAGAATTAAAAAATTTCGTGCAATAAAAAGAACAAGCTCATTTTTAACAAATTGTTTTTTTTGCTTGTTTTGAAAACTCTCGTCTATCAAAATCAATTACTTTTCCCAAACTCTAATTGCGCTCCGACCTGGGAATACCGTGACTTGTTTCCGCATATTTTTAGCTTCCGTTGTAGTATACCACTGCGAATAATCATGTATCATAAACATTGCACATTATTGCCATGACAGTTTATAATACGGCATTGTTTGAATGCACTCGTAAGTCCGAATAAACATGAAGATCAATAGTCCAATAGGTACATTGTAGAGATATCAGTGTCAAACAGAAGCTTAGATATAGCAGGAACATATAACTACCGTGATTATGATAAGGAATGTATGTATGTATGTATTGTATAGAACTAAATTTATACTCAAAATATATACTAAGATACGCGATTAATACGTAGGTAAGTTTTAATCATTAAAAGTTTGTAAAATTAAAAGTTATTAACTAAAATGCTTAGCGAATGAAATGCTTAACGAATGAAATAATAATAGTTGATCATAAGAAGATGTAAAAGTTTATTGATTCGTACATGATTGCAAGAAGCGGCCCAGTCGAGACCAGTTTACGCAGACAAGCATGTAAACGATTTATCCCCGAGTCTTGTTTTGCATCAGCGGATCGGGACTCGGGAGCAACTCTAGATTGCCTTATCGTTACCCGTCTATAAGTGCCACTAGTCGATGCTAAACAAAACTCTCTCGATACAGAAAACATACCGAGGCATGAGCTAGAGCACGAAGATTTTTATCTAAATTGAATAAATCAAATATATCCGCAAGCTAAACAGCCGATTAAATATATCAGCATACTTGAATAGAATATGACGTGACGTAACTA